>VNJQ01006215.1:0-128006 GCA_008042515.1 Drosophila truncata | reverse complement strand
AAAAAAAGGGAAAAAAAAAAAAAAAAAAAAAAAAAAAAAAAAAAATAGAAGAAACAAAAACAAAAGAAAAACAAAATGAAAATGAAAATGAAAAACAACTTGGAGTAAAGAAAGGGAACACAAATGCCAGGATTGTATGCGTATGAGGGGGAAGGCTTTACATTCAGATGCAGTTTCAGCTAAAGCTACAGCTTCAATGGTACACTGAAAGAAAATACTCAGTTTTACAGTTGAAGGAGTTTTTTTATTCGTACCTGAATCCATCATAAATTGAGCAAATAATTAATTAATTAAAATCTACATGCATATATATATTTTCACAGTGATCTTTAATGTTTAAGTTCTTGCCAATTTATTTGCTCAGTGCGCATGTATGTATGTATGTAGTTAAAGCTGCTGTTCTACCGGAGTCCTGCAACAAATTTGCTGGCACAGCAGGCGAAAATATGTGCCAGCGCAGCAGCCACGAAGGAGCGCTGCATGGACGGGGTTTCCGTGAAAGGATATTTCACTTTGTTGGCAAAGTCGAAGATGGAATGCGCTTATATGTAGTAGTCGCAGTCGGGATACGGATACGGGAGAGGGCCCAACAGTGACAGCTACAAGTTATTGCCAGACCAGCATGCAACTTTGGCCGGGATCGAGGTTTATCGCCAGCGAGCCAAGGAACTTAACGGGGCTCTAATGCATTCTGTGTGACTTGTACAGAAGCGGTTAAATTGCTACTTATATTCTAGCTCTTTAAAAATATTCTTTTATTCTTTGAATGTGACTGTATTTCCGAACTATGTATTATTGTGGCCACCACTGTGTTTTGGCCCTTTGAAAAGGTTGCCGAATGGTGGTGCCCATAGGTGTTGCCAGTTTTCCAGTTGGCAGTGCCAAAGTGCCAGCCAGACACATCCATCTCCTACCTGTGCCTGTACCGAACTCGGCACAATCGTCAATCTTTTAGACGACGGCCTTCACTGCCTGCCGCCTTTGAGTGAGTGACAGGCGGCAGGCCACCTTCATCTCCGGATTCTCCGGCTCAGCATCCTCAGCTCCTCATCCCCAACCCTTGGGCCTACACACACATGTGCTTGGCTTTAATTAAGCGTACCATTTGCCCAGAAATTGCATCTGCAGCAGGTACTACATATACACACAATTCGCTGGGGAAATATTTGCATTCCACGTATCCAAGCACCGACCGATGCATCGGTCTAAGCGTTCGCGGTGCTCGAGAAAGCCTTTGGGTTTTCGAGGCTTCAGACCAAGGCTCAGATTGAAATTTGAGTGGTGAAAATTTCGGGGAACGAGAGAGAGAGAGAGAGAGCGAAATGTCATAAGCAGAAGCAACCGCTCCTTGGACCCTCGACAATTGCGCCGGGCTTAATTGGATGCAAAATTAACTGTTAAAGCATTTAGTGATGCCAAGGGCAAGGGAAGGAGAAGAGGAGAAGAGGAGAAGAGTAGCAGTACTGCTGCTGACTGTGGCTTAGGTGTCATCACGGTCGACTGTTCTTGGCTCGCCGCAATGCCACAGGATAGACAGCCGCAGATAGCCGCAGAAGGTATACTCAAACTTGACCAAAATTTAATGAATACTTAATTTAATGAATTTTCCATTGATTAAATTGCTTAAACAGTTAAAAGTTGAGACTGTGGTTATGGTAAATGAAGTGCTAAAGAAACACAGAAATGGGTTTTGGGATTGTATGTAACTGCTTCAATCGGAAAACAATCTCTGGTTATATTGGCTTTATGGAGATACGCTCGATGAAATGATATTCCCCTAAAAATCCCACCCACAGGATGGGGCCTTAATTATTCAATTCAATTAACTTGCGCTGTGGAACGTCTCCTTTCAGTCGCTATCGTTGCAAGCTTATAGCCGTGACAGTTGCCCCCGTTTTCCCGTCTTCCCGTCTTGGCATACCATTCTTCCAGCTCCTGCCAAAACATGCCAAAACATGCGTGTCAAAACAATTGTCATTCATTTTGCTCTTGGTCTCGCTCAATCTCTCTTTGGAGCTCAACTCAACTCAACACACACTTTGCCCCACATCATCCCTTGCAATTATGGCCCACTGACATGTGTTAACAGTCGGCTCCCCTTCCATTTCCCTTGCTGCTCCCTATTCTATCTCAACATTTCCGTCAGATATTTTAGCCCATTTCCTGCAGCCTTTCAGTCTGAAATTAATATATAGTGTAGGGGGGGAGCCAGAGAGGGGTTAGAGTCCTGCCATCAGCGCCTTGATTACTGCTGTCATATTATTTTCACACTTGAAATGTTACCGCCCGACATGGCTCTCACATATCAACGCCATATATGTACATTGTACATATATATAAATCGATCTGGCACCCACTCTTGGCCATTATCAGCGTCGGCCATTATGTGACATTTGGCTGTCACCTTACATGCTGCGAGTCGCTCTACTATCTCGACTTTCGACTTTCGACTTTCGACTGTCAGTGCAGTCAGTCCTCTTCTCCTTCAGTCCTTATTAAAGATGCCGTAAGGATAATGTTGCTTCTATGCATAATAATGGAATAATGGATATTTCTAAGGCAAGTATTAAATATTATACACTTTGAAAGATGATGGAGGTAGTAGGAAACTTGGTGTTTATTTTAGAATATTATAAGTTTTCCGAACTCTGATTTTTCATGAAATTCGACTTTCGATTTTCTAAAGCAATATATAGCAGTGTAGGCGATGCCAGTACATTCATTATATCATATCTATACCCCCCCTTAACAATTTTTAAAAAACAGAATAATGTTTGCTCCAAGTCCGGTTATTATTCTCGTCATTTACGGCGCATTGGTAAGTAAAAAATAGAATAATTGATGCGCTCGTAATCAGGGGTAAAGTAAAATTCAAATTATAGCTGCCATTTGGAACATTGGCCAAAACTCTGCCGCTTGCTCTTAAAGAGGGAATTCCTGCTAAGCCGTTACAACTCAAACATATTAGCCGTACGGCAGAGGCAATTCCCCAGGTGCCGATGGTTTTTGCGATGAAGCACTTGCCATGCGATATGGACCAAAGGGGCGGCCAGAGCTATATGTCTGCTTTCCCCCGTCAGTGCGTTTGGGCCTACAATAATCGTTATAGGAGCGAAAGCAATTACCGCATCTACAAGACCTATCAATTAGAGGCATTTTTTTTCGGCCAGTATTATGAACGTCTAAAGCGCTACGAACTTGAGCCCCATACCTTCGATTACAATTAAAATGTTCAGAAATCGTAAAAAAAAAAACTAATTATATCAAAATTTTAATTATGGACTTGCATGCATTGCAAATAGTGTTATAAATATATCATGGAATAATCTCTGAATATTTTTTCGATTTTCGTTTTTTTTGATTGGGCAAAGCAAGGAGCTTAATATATAGTAAGACAAGCCTACGATAATTGAAAATACCATCGATACAAATTCAAAATCACAACTATTTCCAGAGTTCTATATCTGACTAAAATTTCAGAAGTTTCCAGTGCAGTAAAGGAGACATTTCTAATCCTACAAAGTTATTATATATTTATTAGGTGCTCCATTTCTTATTGAATAACTTTGAGAAAAAACAACAGATTTCCCAAAGTAATGTATTTTTAGTTAGTTTACTTCTTTACAATTTATTTGCCTAGTTTTTGGATACAATATAAATAAATTTTGAATCTTAATTTTTATTATATTAAGTTCTTATCCTAGCGCATCCTTAAGCATCCTTAAGCATGTTTTTTTAGTGGAATCGTTCTATTAGTCATTTGGTAGTATCATGGTATAAACCTATGAGATCATTTCGTCATAGCATTCATTGCCTTTTATGTAGCACCCAAAGTCACACAAAATATAGAAACACTTGAGACACGACACCCAAAATGAAAATCCTCAAAATATTCGTGCTTATAATATTACAAATGGTAAGTAATATGATGTCTTTTATACATATGGACGGATAATATCGAAGCCCGTGTTGCAGTTGTACAAATTTGGCGATTCCAAACCTCTCCAGCGCCAACCTACTCCTGTTCAGATGGAGAAAATAAACTCTACCAACAATGTCCAAATCGTGAAAAAAAATTCTACCAACAATGTCCAAATCGAGAGAAGAAACACCATAAACAATGTCCTGTTAGAGAGAAGTAACGCTACGAAAAATGGGTCCGCGGATGCCTCAAAGCAGAATACATTGTTGGGCAAACTTCCTACTGTGATTCTACCAAACGGTTTAAAATATTCGCTTAGGCATATTCCGCGTTCAAAGCGCGATGCGCCAATATTGCCTAAAGATTTGCATCTGGTTCATATGCCTTGCGATACAGATATACATGAACAAGTATCGATTCAGCCAGTAAGATTACCAACTTGTAAGTATGCGTTTGATAACAGATTTATATCTGAGCAGTTTTACAAGAGGCACCGCCTATATCAACTTGAGGGCTTTATGTTTGGCCAGCATTATGAGCGTTTAAGGCGATATGAAGCGGAACAGCACACGTTCGAGTACAGAACATCATATACGGACTATTAATAAATTATTCGGTTCTTCTATACATATGGACGGACAAAATATAGAAGGCCGTGTTCAGATGGAGAAAAGAAACTCTACCAAATCGTGAGAAAAAAAAACTCGACCAACTCCAACGATGTCCTGTTGGAGAGAAGTAACACTATGAAAAATGGATCCTCGGATGACTTAGAGAAAAATACAATGTTAGGAAAGCTTTCCATTGCGAAACGGTTCTCCAAACGGTTTAAATTATTCGCGGTCAAATCGCCAATCGTCGGTATTGCCTAAAGATATTCATCTATTGTATTTCCCATGCGATATAATAGATATTGTTCCACAAACTGCAGAGGTCGGAAATCAGCCAAGAATGCTACAACATTGTAGTTCTGCGTGAGATAACTGATTTGCATCTGAGCAGTTTTAAAAAGATGGCTCGACTATACCAAATATTTTCTGAATAAAACCTTGTCAGTTTATGTCGTTTCCTTGTCCTCATCATTTATGAACTTCCTCCAGCAGCCAGCTTTTTTGAGCATCTTGTCGGGTTTTTTTGACAGGCATAGCCAATGAGCTCGGTGCAAGCGGAAATTTGATATTTTTGAAAAGCTTTTTCGCTGTTTGTCCTGGCAAAACAGGAAACAGGGTACATGTGTGTAGCGCAGCTGCTGTTCAATTTCCCACGACTTGGGAGAATGTTTGATTCTAGAGCCTTGTGTGCGAAACAGTTAACAATTTGATAATTATCTATCAGCACACATTTATCAGGAGTTTTTGTATTAATTGTGCCTTCCGTTCATTTACATTGATGAAACACAATCAATCAATTTCATTAATTTCGGCAAAAGCAAATAAAGTGCAACCCCTTAAGTGAATTGGATTGCGTGTGTTTGTTGGGTCTCCGATTTTTATCTTCCAAATTTCTTCCCGGAGAGCGTTTTTGTGTGTAATTTGTAATTTTGCGGATCATCAATCAGCTGTCGTCGGCTGTCGAGCTGCGATTTCTTGTAGCGGAAGAAGGAACGGAGACCGCAGACCGGAGACCGGAGAAAAGAGAGAAAAGGGAAAAGGGAAAAGGGAGGGACCAGGGAACGGAGGTTTGGCTCTTGTTTCACTTTGATTTATCGATGACTTGACAAAGCACAAAAGTTTCCCTTTTAATTACACAGACCTTGCAGGAGAACTTCTTCTATATATGTATGTACTTGGCGGCCTGGTTTGAGTTCTTCGTTGTCCTGTTATTATAATTAACAACCGAATGGCCACACTCCTAGGATCTACAGTTGTTTATGTATGATTTAGATATAAACTATTACAACTTGCTGAACTCAAGCTTAAAGTTCATAATTTTCTGTATTCCAAAAATACATGCATATTATAGTACATATTCTATGGATAAATTTCTCAATGCAAAAGCTTTACTCTGTGCTGTCATTGAATTAGTTTTCTCTATGAAACTAACGAATAAACAACAAACATTTAACTATTTTTTATTGAATTATATTTTAAATCGGTCTGTCGGCAGTAAAATTCCCCTCAGCTGAAGTTGTATTCCATATCGGGGTAGTGAGGTGACAACCAACTGTGTTTTTTAATTAATTTTAAATTACAAAATCAAGTGCTGGCTGGCTTGCCAGAAAGAAAAACGAAAAAAAAGATGATGAAAATGCTAGTGGAAAATGTGATAAATTCCTTGTGCAAATATTTTGTATTTTTAAAATTTTAGAAAAATTCTTTTCCCTAGCTCTCGGTAAAAATTTATATGTCGAAAAGCTTTTCTCCCTCGATTTTTTATTTTTATGGCCAAAACATCATATTCCGTTGCTTTGCTTTCTGCCAAAAGGAGCTTTATTTATTTATTTCCGGAAACGTGCCCTTGAGATTAAAGTATTTCCCCAACCCACAACACCCCACGCCACCCATTTCTCCATTTCCATGCTCGTCTTCATCGCTCCCAAAAAGAGCTCGGTCATCTGTACGTAACTATGTATGTACACTGTACAGGGTAAAAGTATATGTACACATCTGTATCTGTGTGTTGTTCATTTGTTCATTAGGTGCCTTCGCGCCATCCAGCCTCTCCACCTCCAAATCGAGCTGGGACTCTGCCTTCGCCACCTCCTTCCTCCTCCTGTTTTATTCCTTATGCCCATTTCTAGCGCGTGTCTGGGTGTTTGGTCAGAGTTGTTCAAAGTTTCCACACCCGCACCGCCCCTTAAGAGTGCCCAGGCGATGATGGTTTGCTTTGCTTAACTCAATGCACTCGGAAAAATCACCAAGAAAAAATCCAGGAAAAACCTAAAACTTTAGAAGTTAATAATAAAAAAAAATAATGATTTTAGGTAACAAAGAACTTTAAAAATCAACTCAAAGTTTATAATTTTAGTGTAATTTTATTCAATAAAAATACTATTGCCCATTAAATGTTACTTTCAATGGAACTATAATAAATTTACGCTAAAAGTCCAAAGAAAATTTTAAATTGCGAAATAATATGCGAAATGCCAAGAAATTTTTGCGTGTGGACTCTTTTGACCATTTGCGTGTGCCTCTAATGAAAACACAATAAAAATTTTGCGCTTTTCTGCCTTCCCAAGTGGCTGTGAAATTTTTGATGAGTTTGTCAGCTTGTGGGAATTGCGCCAATCGCTCTCTGCCAGTCGCTGCTGTCGCCAGGCGAATACCTTATTAAGCGAACTGTGTGTACGCCGCCATGTCGCGCTCCTCTCAGAATTTAGTTCAATGTAATTAAGCTTCTGCTCCTTGGGAGCGAAGGTCAAAGTGCGTTGCGTTCCCTGCTGGAAAATTGTCTACTGCGCGATAATTATTCGATGACCGACGCGTCGGTGACGGCCAATGACAATTTTCCAAGGGGAGGATAGCCAGCGTCAGGATAGCCATAATTCAATTAGTCCCAAGCAAATTCTCCTCCGCTTAGTCAATAAAAAACTTCATCTTCATCTGAAGTTTGCGCTCGGCGTCAAAAGTTTCCAACTTTCCATTCTGTTGATGGCCAATTACATAGTTCATAATGCCTGTATGCTCGCATGATGATGCTGAAGCCAGCCGAAGTATTTATGGCCGAGGAACATGAATGTCAAGCAGAGCAAATGCTACCAATCAAATTAATCACCTGGACTTTGGCCCAAATATATTATGTACATATGTACCATACATAAATAGCTTTTTATGTGTTCAGTTCAGTTCAGTTCACCAGCTAACCCGCTGTTATCCTTAATCCTTCGCTGATTTTTTTTTTCTCCTCCGCTTTTGAAACTGACACGTTGCCGCTCTGAGGCGCAAATCTCATTTCCCTTGTGGCTGCGGGAGCCACTGAGAAAAAAAAGTATCATCCTGACGTCCTTTTCTCGCCCTGCTTTTTCGTTTTCATTAATATTTTTTTTTCTTTTTTTTTTTTTTGGTAACCCAATTTGATGGTGGCCAGTGCTCCGTTGCTTTGGCTCTCTGCTTACGTCACAGCTTCGCACCTCGCACAACTGGCTTTCTGTGTCATACACACACACACACACACAGGAGAGAAGCGCACACTCTCAGAAGGCCAAACAAATTTTCTTACAGTCGTGGCCAAATTATTAGTGAAATTTTTAAGTTGTTCAATGAAATCACTTAAAATGAAATGTTTTAACTATAAAGTCCAATTTTTAAAGGGAAATACTAATAATACTAATAATACTAATAATACTAATAATACTAATAATACTAATAATACTAATAATACTAATAATACTAATAATACTAATAATACTAATAATACTAATAATACTAATAATACTAATAATACTAAGTTATAAAACAAATGTAAATTGTTCTGGCTACCAGTCTCTCTCTCTCTCTCTCTCTCTATCTCCTCTTATAGCCCTTAAAGTTCCCCAAAGGCCGACAGACAAATGGAAATGACCACATCTTAGTTGTCTGTTAAGTGCTAAACTACTTTGTTCACCACAGCTGTAGACACCCGCAGAGAGGGGACGAGGCCGGCTCTGCATTATGGCCAAAAAGTGGACGAAACGAAACAAAACAACAAAATGCCATTGGAATGGGAAGCATAAAAAATGGTAACAAAATTACATACATCAAAGGTGTTTTTTTTTTTCTTTTTCCGTTTTTTCCGTATATGAATATAGGAGTGAGTGTGTGTGTGTGTGTGTGTCGGAGTCGGAGGATGCGGGATGTTGTTTAAGGGTTGCTGCGGGCCATGTTGATGGTTGGTCGTTGGCCTTTACTGGATGTTGTTGTTGCTGCCGCTGACCAATGGTCCATGTAATTTTTTGGCAAGCATCTCTTCGCATATCAGCGCACTTGTGAACCTTTTTTTTGGAGATGGGTCGTGAAATATGCGCCTCTTTGCCCGTCGATTGCTTTT
Organism: Drosophila truncata; assembly: GCA_008042515.1. Classification (NCBI taxonomy): domain Eukaryota; kingdom Metazoa; phylum Arthropoda; class Insecta; order Diptera; family Drosophilidae; genus Drosophila; species Drosophila truncata. The sequence goes on along the minus strand of VNJQ01006215.1, from coordinate 119,119 downwards.
CCATGTTACCTTTCCCTCAGCCTCAATCTCCTCAACCCCAACCGGGCTCCCCGGGGCTCCTATCTCATACACATTTATGATGAATGTGTGCGGGCCCCCATTTTTTGGTTTTTTTTTTCTGGCCAAATAAACTTGGCAAATATGCGGCCTTAGTTTAAAGCCAAAGCACGCGCCGATTGACATCATTAAGCCAGCCAGCAGCTAGTTGCGGCACTAAATCATGGCTCCGGCCTCTTCCCAAAACAAAAAAAAAGGACATACATATATATAAGGCAAAAAAAAAAAAAAAAATGAATGCACAACTAAATGAATGGCACACATGGGAAAGCGTGTATATTCGTACCCAGAGCCGGGACGGGAAATGAAAAGAGTTTTGATTTATGCAAACAGTTCAACAGAGAGATAACAAAGGCGAAAGAGTTGGGTAGAAAGCAGAAAATTACCCTGTTTGAACGGGAAATCCGGTAAAAGAATTTTCAGGACAATCAAAAAACAAAAAAAAAAAGCTTATTTTCGATTTATTTCCGGTTGTATAGGTCATCAAATTACAAATGATAATTACAAGTCCATGTTGTTGCTCCTTAGTATCATATTCTTATAGTCCTTGCCTTCATTTCCGGTATAATTTCTAAGCGTTTTATTTATTTATAATTCGTATGCTTTTCCCTAGAAACTTTTGCCGTACAGATCTTTCCAAATGATGACCAAAAATGACCAAAAATATTAAACGGGGGAAACGTAGCTGAAAACTGAGGCCAAGCGGAACTCAATCAAGTTGTTAACCGAATATGTCCATGTTTATGCGTCTCCAGATGCTTAGATTGCTCAGAATGCTTAGAATGGATCTATAAACAAGCCCTACCACCAGTTAGGCTGCTGTAAAGTTGATAAAACCAAACCCCAAAATATGTTCCCCATAAGCATCCAGCTGATGCTCCCCACAAATTCACACAGTCACACAGTGTGTGAGTGTGCTTGTGCTGGATTCTTCTCGCCTTGTTTGCACTTGGTTATTGATAGTGCTTCAATCTGAGGAAATAATAAATAAATGAGCCTAACGTCACGGCTGATGTCGTTGGCCCACCTACCAGTACCTTCTCTCTTCCCTCAAATACACACACACCCAGGCACACTTGAACACACACAAGCACCGCCAGCACTCGCACACACTCACCCCAAAACGGACTCATTCACTCAGGACATTTCCTTCTCTGACGCTGCTGCTGCTCCTGTTTTCCATTTTCATTCTCTGGGCTTTGGGCTTTGGGCTCTGGGCTCTGGGCTCTGGGCTCCCCCGTCAGTTTCTCAATTTCCCCCGGAGCTGCCAACATTTTTCACATCTCGGCTCGGTACATGCACTGGCAGAAACTTTACTAATTGAAAATTTAAATTTTACTTTTTACTTATTTTTCTGCATTTTTTCTATAATTATATATTTTATTTTTAGTTTTAAAACCTTTAAATTTCAGCATTTTTAATACAATTCAGTGCTAGATTATTTGTAGTATTTCTATATACATATTGTATTTATTTTTGCGTAGTTTTTTTTTCGCTCTGTGTATGTGGGTTTGCTTGCTGCTCGCTGTTCTCGAGTCCGTGCATGTGTGCGTGCTTGTGACGTATACGCAACGTGTGCCATATTTTTACATGGCCGACGGGCAACAACAACAACAACAACAACAACAACAACTGCGACAACAACAGGCTCCCCTGCAACTGACAGGCCGCACTGCCTATGACGACTGCCATGGGCCAGCGTTTCCTTCAGTTATTTAGCGCGCCTCGCAGCGGTCTGTCTGCCGCCGAGCTCCGACCTCCGACCATCAGTCCACCGGACCATCGCCATGCCATTGCTTTTCCGCTTCTCGCACACAAAGAGCAAATTGTTTTAATACACATTTTTCCACTCGCCCACTCTGCCCTTACTGCCCCCGTCACTGACATCTCAATTTGTTGGCATTGTTGTGCAGTTGGTTGCTTGGGCGCACGCTTACAAGTTTCTTATTGCAATGCAAATTAACATTTTTTTACCGCCATACCATGTATGTATGTATGTATGAAATTTCATTAACATTGCGCATACGCCCCGTCGTTGCGTGTGGTCATTAAGTAATCCGTTTCATTCGGAGGCTGACACATGGCACCTGTCCATAAAATGCATTAATCAACTGTCTGGCAATTTACTTAGCAGGCACAAAGACTGGCAAATTAAGCGTTGGCAAAAATTTTAACAGACACAGCATGGAAATATATGTATCTACATATATACTATATATGCTCAAAGGGAATGAGCAGAGTAATAGCATTTATATAATGGGAAACTCCAAAGAGCTGAAAATTGAGACGGAAAACGGGTGAAAATGATTCTGATGAAAGTTAAGATACTGCATACACAGATCAGGCATGTATGTATATCGTGTATAAATATTTACCTGTAAAGCCTTTCAGCCTACAGCCTACTTTCGGTATTCATGGATTTTATTATTTGCCATTTGCCTCAATTTCATCGTTGGCCGCCTGTCAATTTGCTTTTTGGCAGTTCGACTGCCATTTTATCGTTCATATGAGAGCACACTTGAAAAATGTTTATTTCTATCAGCTAAAAGGAAATATTTTCCAACATTTTAATATATTTTGTTTTTATTATAGTGCCGCCACCCTTCACACGCAGATGCTTTTAAATATTTCAGGCATATGTAATGCCTCAGTATTCACCATCGATCCGATCCCCGTACTGCTGCTACTGCTGGCCCAGGCAGTTTGTTTTGGCTGTCATTGCTTTTAAAAACTTTATGACACGGCAAATAACAAAAATTTGGGAATTTTCATGCAAATATGTTAAGTAGGGTGTACCAGTAACAATTTATATACAAAAAAAAAAACAGAATAACTTTATATGTGTTCTTCAAAATGGTTTTCTTTAAAATGGTCTTAATTCCTCCTTATATTTATCTTGAAATTTCTCATATTTATTCAGATTGCATTCCCATGTCAACCACATACACCCTAATGTTTACTCAAAAGGTATGCTTCATATAGCCAATGGGTATTTGTGTTGTAAATTACGAAACGCATATCGAGTGAAAAGTGTCAGAGTCAAAGTTGGAGTAAGGTCAAGTTTTTTGGGCTCTCGTTCGTTCTCGTTCGATATCTGGGAAGCTGTCTGCCAATCACAGCCGTATGTGTGTGTGTGTGTGTGTGTGTGTGTGTGTGTGTGAGTGAGTGTCCTTTGCTATCTGACATATCCTTTTTCCTGTGTGGTCCTGCCAGCTGCTGCTGCTGTTGCTGCTGCTGTTGCTGATTTTATGCTTTTCTCCCACGTCATAGGCGGTGTCGATGTCGGTAGAGTCGTCGCCGTCGCATTGCACATAAAACATTTTTATTGCTCATTTAGATATTTATGCTCAGTTTTATTATAATGAAAATTGTGCGTATGCGTGCGGTTTTTATTGTGATTGCATTGAGGCCAACGAAACCAACCAGTTTTCAAAGTTCTGTCGTGGCTTGTGTGTGCGTCACACAAGCTGCCGAGAAAGTCAGTTGGAAAGTCAGAAAGCAGAAAAACTGAGAGTCAGCGAGGACAGAGTCTTGGCTCTCCTCTATCTACATCAGGACACACACACACACACACACACACACACCACATACAAGCATTCTAGCCAGGTTCAGAGTTTTCCAAACTTTCAAACTGCACGTGATTTGATTTCTTTTCCTGCCTTTGGTGGAGGAGGTCCATGCTCCAAGCTCAATTTTACGCAGCTTTTGCTTTTTGCATTTTATGCGTTTTTGCCTTTTTTACGAGCCTCACGTCGACCGCAAACAAATTCAAATGGCAATGGAAATGGCGGTCACAATCGCAATCGCAAATGGCAAATGTCGCAAAACGAATCGCGATCTGGCGGCGGGCGAGTTGAAAGCCGGAGTCTGATAAGTGCCCGCCAAAGTAGGCAACAATTTTTTCATTGCTTCCTGAGCTGCGCTGAGCTGCCATCGTTTCTCCATTTAATTGCAAATTTATGCGTGTGAGAAGCGGGGAGAAATTAATGACCGAAACTGCGTAACGAGCTTTTCGAAAAAAAAAAAAAATAATAAAAAAAAATTAAGCAAAATCGAACAAAAAAATGTACCCCAAGATTGGCACAAGAATATTGTTGGTCCATTAATTAACGCCGAAATGATCGATAAAGTTTTGCGCTGCGACTTATACATTTTTAAGCTTTTTTTTGGGGCAAGATGCATTCTTAATGGCTTCTGTTAGCGATAAAAACATTAATTAATGTCCATCAACTTTTATGTACCATTGATAAAAAAAGTAAATTAATCGAGGATTTGCCAAGTTTATTATCAAGACAAATATATAATTAAAATTTAAATAGAGTAAAATATATATAATGCGAAATATACATACATATGTACAATGTACATTCATTGTGGGAACCTTAAGCTCCACAATAACTATTAAATAAATGAGATAATTATTTTCGATAAAGGGTCATTCGCTTAATCCTATAATACCATCCATTTTTGGGTTAAAGGACACTCAACCGCACTCAAAAACACAAGTAAATCAAGCATTATAATTAACGAGAACGAAATATAAAAGTTTCGATTCGTTTTTGACTGCAATTAATATACAAATTATTAAACCAATATCGTAGGGTTATTTTCGTGACCACTTCAAAAATCAACAACAACAACAAATGGGCCGCAGTAATAATAATTACAAACCAATTAAAAGCTTATTTACATATTGTCTTTGTCATAATGCAGTCGAAGATACAAATGCAAATACATGATATACACATGTATGTGCATCGCTTGGGAATTGACAACAACAACAACAACAACAACAACAACAACAACAACATCAACAGTAACAGAACAATGCCAATGATAACGACAACTGATTGACGGCAAACCGTCAATGACACGAACCCCAGAAGCTCAGATGCTAATGCAATTGCCATATGGCCTACCCACAAAACACCCCCAAAAACCACCCACACGAAACCCACATTCATAGGCAATTGCATTTACCAGTTGCAGGGGTTGCAGGGGTTGCAGGGGTTGCAGGGGTTGCAGGGGTTGCAGGGGTGGGATGCTGTGCGTGTGTAAGATTAAGCAAATTTTGCGGTAAATTCAATTTTCAATTCAACGCAATTGAATGAATGCAAATCACTTGAGCAGCAGCAGCAGCAGGAAAAGGCGTGAATGTTTTCCCAACTAGACATCATGCTGACGTAAATATCTGAAATTGAGGTCAGGAATTATTGCCTACAGCTCAATCCAGGCGCAAAGATACAAACAATACGATTAAAACTTTTAATTGGACTCTAAAATCTATGGATAAAAAAAATTAAATGCAATTAAATTGCATATTCAAAACATAAAGGTTTCTTGAACACAGATATCTACTTTGACTTTGAATTATAATGAATATACAATATTTTCTAAATAAAGGGAGACCTTGTCACGAAACATGGTGGTGAATAAGGCGAAAGCTAAAACCCTTGCCTTGTAGTTGAAGGGATTTCATACCTGTTTACACCTGTACACATTGTTTGCAAGCCCAGTTATGCCAATTGCAACTACCCACATTTCTCTACGCATATTCCAACCGAAACTATGAAAGGCACTGAAAAGTTAAAGTTATCAAAGGCATCAGTTTTATATTTAGAAGCCAGCAGAAAATAACCAAAAATTCTCTAGAAGTAATGGAGTTTTGAAGTCTTATTTTATGGTTGGAATAATAACAACAAAGATTCGTAACTACTAGTTGAGAATTATAACAAACAAAGACGAGTAATTACTAGTTGAGAATTAAGAACCCACTATTTATTTATTTAAATTAGAATTTATTAGAACCTTTTCATGCTACTACTACTTGTTTTAAAATATAATATATATTATGTAATTATTTATTCAAAAGTAACTATCTGTAACGATGGCCTATTTTTCGCTCAGTGCACACACAGAGACGCATCTGGTCCATTAGACTGGTCAGTTGGCCAGTTGACATCCATCCTCACGAGTCTCGTTTCGTCTCCTTTGGCTAATGCGGCCACTGGGCAGTCAACTGTTCCGCCTGCCTCCTGCCTGGTGCCTGCCTCCCATAGCATCATCTCTCTGGCACACTCCACCCATCATCACTCCCTTCTAGCCCCCCCTCCCCCCTGCCTCAGTGAACATAGTATAGTCCTGTTGATTTTGCCCTTCGGCTGACACAGAATGTTGTTGACTTTGCATATTAAAACAAAATGAGAATGCAGAAGCAGCAGCAGGCAACAGCAACAACAACAACAACAGCCGACGGAGGAACATTGTTGAAAGATATAGAAGGGTTCCTCTGTTGGTAAAAAGGAAAATGAAGGAAAGGGGGAAGGCACTTATAAGGCTACTTTTTCATTTGTGACGCCCACGTTAAACTTTAATTAATTATATACAGTTTGTTTGGCAAATTAAAAATTGTTGACTTTCACAGAATCGCAGAATGATGACGAGGACGGAAAGTGAGGTTAGGGGGGAATTTTAATTAGGCAACGCACACACACACACACAGATAGTCAGCGAAGGTTGCGTAAGAGGCTTAAACTGCGAAAATGGTGGAAAAACTGATGGGAAAAATGTGAAATGCTGTCGAGTGTGACGTCCAATAAGAATTAGTGGCCAACAGGAAAGAAACTCACTCGTTTGAAGTGAGCTGTTTTTCGTTATTGCCATTGATTGACACGCAAAGCGGACACGCTTTCAGGTGTGTGTGTGTGTTATGTGTGTTTGGTTTTGTATGTGTGGGTATTTCATAGGTCCGGGTACCGGGTAGGTATTTGGGGCCGGAATGGAGAAACCAGTTGACATGGCCAGGGCGTTGAGAACCTGCTTTTCAGTGACTGATGAAGGGGAAATGGTAACGGAAGGAAGGAAAGGGCAGCTCCAACGTGGCCATCCACGCTAATTGGAGCACGTCGCAGCATAGCTCGAACACTGAGAGAAATCAACAATAAAGCGGGGAAATATTTTACAAGACGGTACAATAAAAAAATAACCTGTCCTGCTTTAAATCAGTTAAAAGAAAAATTAAATTCCATTGAAATATGAATGTATGTATCAACTTTCAATTTTCTTTTAAAATACTTTTTAATATTTAAATTTTTGTTGAATTTTCTCCGTGCTGACAAACGCAGTAAAGGTGTAGCTGGGGTGGAAAGGTGGAAACCAAGAAATGCACTTAATTGGAATACGACGAGGACGAGGAGGGCACCGCAAGTGCGTCGCCACTGCTCTATGATTAATTAGTGGCCACAGGAGAGAGTGTTGGGGCAAAACAGCCAGGTATTTGAGAGGTGGTGGAACCAAAAGTGTCCCCTGACATGATTGATACGCTTTAGCGAAACTTTTACAAGGCTCCGAAAAAAAAATAAAAAAAAATGGAAATCAATTAAAATGTTGCCTCGTTTCTTTTTGTACATATTTTGCCGCAAAACTGTATGAAAATTAAGCAATTCTTAAGGACAAAATATCCACAAAGTTCTATTTATATTTTCATATTTTCAAATTGTCTAAGAATCTTCAGCAAGTATAAATTCCGTGTAACTTGAGCAGCTGCTGCCTGATTTTTGTCATCTCCACCCTCTCATCATCTCACCCTCAAGAGGATGTTCTTTCTTGATGTTTGTCGCGTTTCGTCTTACGCATAATTAGCCAACGTAAGTAAACTCCTTAAGCTGCAGTTAAAAGCCATAAAACTTGCGCGCATCGTTTGCCGTCATGTTAAATTCATAATTTCAATTTCAAATTGTTATTACAGCCGTCGTCGTCGTTGTTTTGCCATCCTTTCTCTCCTCCTGTTGTTGGCTATCTCCAATCCCTTCTACCATGAGCCACCATCTCACAACCCTCTTAACATTCCTGCCTGATTATTATTGACAGTTTGTTGTTGTTGTTGTTGTTGTTGTCGTCGTTTTTAGTTGTCTGACGCTACTACCTCCCCTCCTATCCTGCTCATTTTAGTCTCATAAATATGCAAATTAATCATTTGCGGAAATTTACATACTTAATAAGTCGCTTTAATTAAATGTTCACGCACGCATGCCTTGCAATCTTGCCCCCGAGAATCGTTGGAAAATCGGCGTTGAATCCATTTTTTTCCACATTAATGCCAGTTTGTTAATTGTGCTGCAGCTCTAAAATATTCGTCGTCTTCGCTAGATACGGGGCTTGGGCTTGGAAAGGGGGGAAAAACACCGGAAAACCCAGGGCCTGGCAACTGTTTCGTATATTTCGGGACACAGTCACGTTCCATTCAAAGCAGTAGCAAGAAAAACAGTTTATCTGCAAAAAAAAAAATAAGAAAAATAAAAATAAAAAGAGAAAACTCGAAGGCACAGAAATCTTTTTTATGTGTTCAACAAAAAATTGTTGCCCGAAACGAAAATGAGCACCCAGGACCAGCAGCAGCAGCAGCAGCAGCAGCAGCAGCAGCAGCAAGTATGCAAACTGTGAGGCGCAGCGAACATAAATTAACATTTTTATGCCCCGCTGCAATGGACCAAAAAAGAAGTTGGCTCACAAAACAGGCTCGGCAGGCGGCAGGCGGCAGGCGGCGGCGGTGTCGAGTGATGCTGGGTTGTGGTGGGTGCTACAAGAGTCCTTTCTAATGCCCGCATTATTTACGAGGAAGCTGAGGGCCCATTCACATCTCTCCATTTCATTTCGTTTCGTTTCCATTTCGCTTCGTTTCCATTTCGCCTCACCGCATTCTTTGCCATTCGCCTTTGACGCCACAAATAATTTTAATTGGTTTTCCTTTTTCGGGGGGGGGGGACCCCCCTCAGTCACAGCCTCAGTCCGAGCCCTCGCCCCAGATGGTAATGACTTTATTTCTATATATTGTATATTCAAATATAAAGAGATAGAGAGAGAGAGAGAGAGAGAGTTTGGAAACCATAAGACCATAACTTGTAATCGATAAACTTTTCTTTTTTTTTCTTGTTTGTATTTCTTATTGGTTACACAAATGTAGAAAATATTAAGAAAATTGGTCATCAATTCGGGATTATTTCACACTGGATTGAAAATAACCTACAATTTAGCTTAAAATGATACGAAACTAGGAAAGCATCTTTTGAGAGAGCTTCGACATACAGGTTTTTATTAATTTCAAAATATATAATGTAATTCTGCTAGTAAAGTTATCTTTAAATAAATTTCATTGGCATGGCTGTTATTTCTCCATGTGTAGAATGCTTTTGGTAGTTTGTCAACATGATTTCGATTAGCTTGGAATGTTTAGGAATTTACTGAAGTCCAGATAGTGCATCATCCTTTAGATTATATTCCATTTTTGTTCATATTATTAAAGTTTTGCTTGTGTGTGTGTTGGTTTTCTTTCTTTTTGTTTGTGTCTGGCAGCCGCAATTGCAATTTGATTCGACTAAATTTGCATTTTTGTATGTGTGTTTGTGGGTTTTGCACTTTCAACTTTTGGTTTTGATGAATGGGAAAACAGTTGATGTCAGTTGCAAGATGGAGAAGAGAAATTACCGCAATACAGTGAGGGTTATATAATATAATTGCCCCGAAATAAGCAGGAAAATAATTAATTTTTCACTTTTATTACGTATACGTAGCGGCGAAGGAAGACAGATCAAACAATAAATATAATCATGAGATATAAATCTTTAGAAACTTATTTTTCTTCAAGTAAATCTAGAAAATTTATGGTTGCCGTTCCTGCTAAGAATTATGCATCTTTTTGTAGCATATCTTTTGGGGCATATTACGTATACGCATTTTATAAAATTCAAACGTGATAGAAACTTGAAATCTTCACAAGTGTGTTTGTTGAAAATTTATAAATACAATTTATGAAATTCTTAAGAACTTTTTAGCTTTTGAATGTTTTTTTAGTTAAACTTGATGTTTATCGTTTTTTTAGCATACTTTTTTCGGGGCATCTCTTCAAACTTCTCACTCACCTTTCTTTCGCTGCAAGTTTCACTTTTGCTTTCGTTCCGTTGTCTCCTCTGCCTCTCTCACGCAATTTACTCTCTCGCTGTCGCCCTTTGGCTTTCCTTCTTTCTTGCTTATTTTACTTCTTTTTTTTCCACTCACTCGAGCAGCAGCTTAGCAAGCCATTGTTTTTGTTGTAGCTGCTATATCGTTGTGGTTATTGTTGTTTTTGTCATTCCGAAGTCAGCGACACACACGCACAACACACACAAGCACACACATAACGATTGTGGGAGAGGGACGGCGAACGAGCGGGGCAAATTCATTAGGCATGCGGGAATTTTAATTTCACTTGCTCACACGCGCGCACATATGTGGCGACATATTTCTCAAACATTTTCGTTAGTTGTTGTTGCCGTGGTTTTGGTTGTTGTTGTTTTTGTTGTTGCTGCTGCTGTTGTTGTAGGTGATGCTGCTGTTATTGTGGCCACCGTTGATTTTGCCGTTGTAGTTGGGCATGCCTCTGCCTTTCCCTTTGTTTTTTGCTGTTTTCAATTTGCATGTCGCGCTGACCTTGCCGCCCAAGTGGAAATAACTGTGCCACCCACACACCGACACACACAAAGAGAACACACACACACGTACACACGTCCGTATGAAACACGCTGACAGCTGTCAAAAATTGCGGATGGCGGATGGCGGATAGCGGATAGCGAATACGGATGCGTATGCGTATGCGAATGCGAATGCGAATTCTACAGATGATGAGAAGGGGGAGTCATACAGATGCCGACGTTGTGCGGCGACCGGCAAGGATGCCAGAATGCCACCAGGAGCAGCAGTAAGAACCAGCAGGCCTCTAAAATCTCCATGCGCTCACATAAAAAAATGCGAGTTTAATGTTCAGTCAAGTGCGTGAGTGAGACGGACGGCAGCTGCTCTGCTCTCTCTCTCTCTCTCTCTAACTCCCATGCCATCTACTCTCCCGCTCGCACTCCCTTCGCGTATTTATCCTGTTCCCGTTGCCTTTGTTCTACGCTCTTTGTGCGTATGTTGGCGACTGACTGTGTGTGTGTGTGTGATGACAAATTTCTGTCATTGTCTGCGTGCAGCAGAAGAAGGAGCAGCAACAAAACACAGAAGAAGAATCGCTAAGGAGTGCTTCCAGTTTCAGAGTTTCCTCTTTTCTTTTTTTATATGTTTTTTGGAGATTGGATGCTGGCCCAAGTCCCCGTTGCTGTTGTTGTGTTAATTTGCATAATAAACGTTGATTTTCCAAAGAAACGAATTTCGACCCATATAACACGTGGCCAGAAATTCGATGATATTTTGCTTTCTGGCCCCGCTGGAACCAGCTGCTGCTGGCGACTGACAGCGATGAAAACCGCCCAGTAAATCGCACAGAAACTCACTTAAATGGCACATGCAATTTTCTCCTACATTTGACAGCCAGCGTTCGGTTTAGTCCCGGTTATCCTTTCCGTTATACCGCCGCGTTGTGTTCACAGGACCGCACAGCTCAGACTGAAGCGCCGACGAGATGAAGTGAAGCTGCGTGAAATAACTAAATCTTTTAAGCTTGCGCGCGCATTTCAATTTGGACCCACAAAGTCCACAGCATCCACAATGAAACGCTCGAAAGTCTCCAAAAGCACACAAAGCAGCGAAAAAGATATCGATATATTATCGATAATAATAAATTTTCTCTCTTTGCCTTCTCTCTTTTGCTTCGTTGTGACGCGCAAAAGAGAAAAGCAAGAGAAAAAGAGAAAAAAATTGTTTCGTTGTGTCGCGTTTTTGCGCAAACTTTTTTCGTTGTGACGCGTTTTTGCGCAAACTTTTTAAATTAAAATTAAGAGAAATTAAGAGAAAAAGCTAGAAAAAGAGAGAAAAATTGTTTCGTTGGGAGAATCCAACTGGAAAAATGAATTGGAAATTCGAATTTCGAATCTCGAAATTGAAATCGAATTTGAAATCCAATTAAAATGCCCAATGGAAATTTTAATTGCAGAAAATGCAAGTAGAAACGACACAAATAAATGGCAATAAATTTTCCCTTTTTTAATTGCACCTTAAATGTTTATTAATTGTAAATACAATTGTAAATGCCTGCTGATGTTGTTTTTGACTCCAGCGGAGTCGGCGAGTTTCGCAAGACATTTGCGATTCCAATTCGCTGACAGTATAATTTGAAAGAAATGCCCATATCTAAATCTGTGGAACGTTTTTCAATTTATCTAACGGCCTAATCAGTAGATTGCCAAATGTTATATGTATATACAATTTACACAATAGGAACGAAAGGTAAACAATTTGTATCAAATCTGCATCATGTTTTTTGTTCAACATGTCGGATGAGTAATTTTTTAAACTATAGTAAACTAGAGTTAACTTTTAACCTATACACCCAAAAAAATCTAAGTCCGTATTTATCTAAGAGGTAAAGGGAATAGATGTCAGTGATATGTACATTTTACGGTACACAATTAAAATTTTAATTAATTAATAATAAACTAACAACCAAATTTAATGCAGTAGCAGACTTATTAACGTACTAAAATCTAAAAAAGAAAAGCTTTACGAATTAAAATTAACATTACCTATGTTTTGTTTGTTTTTTAATTTAATTTATTTTAATTAATTTTAAATTGTCAAAAAATTATAATTTGGCGGTGGACCATAGGTAATTTTGCAACACTACTAAGTCCATAGGCAACGTTCAGCAAAGTTTTACACCTTCGTTAACGTTTAAAAAATATAGCACGATGGTATTTAAAAATATCGTAAAAATATCGATATATCGATATTTTGACATATTTCCACTAGCGACCAGTGTTGCCAGGTTATGACCTCTCGTACAAGCTAGATTTTGTCAAAAAATTAGCTAAAACAGGATAAACATACAAAATAAAGGTAAGAAAATAAGAGAAAAAAACAGAACAGTTGGGCAAATTAAGGCCGTTATTTGGTTGCAGAGAGTATTAACTTAATAGTTTTTCATAAAATATCCTCTGGAATAACCAAATTTTATTTAATGTGACAAACGGAGAGAGTTAGCTGATATCCACCTGGTCCATATCCGGACATCGTAGCTGCATGTGTGTGAAAAAAGGCAATCATGACTTCAGCCAGCAGGTCCTCCATTGCAAGCCAGGGCCACCAGTGCATCTTCCAAGTTTCCACTAAGGAAACTGCTCTTCTGGCTCCTGTTTCGTGTTTCTGCCACTTGGCGGAAAAAATCAAATCAAAGAAAAATATTAAATCAGTGTTGCCAGGTTATGACCTCTCGTAAAATCTAGCTTTTATTTTTAAAATCCTGATTACGGTCCCACTATAGTGTGACCGACCATTGTCTCGACACCCGAAAGGTATTTTTTAGGCCATTTCCGTTAGATTTTGGTGTGGGCACACTTGCGACCATCTTTGTGAAAAAAGGAAGTCGGTGAGGAATTGTCCAATTACTTCCGCGGCGAAAAGTTAAAACCCATTAAGATGTCGATGATTTCTGCCCGCCTGGCGTCCTCGGTCGCCCGCAACCTGCCCAAGGCTGCCACTCAGGTATTAACCCGTGAACTTAATCGCAAAAATTCTCACCGAAAAAGTGGGCAAAAAAGATGTCATACATAATCGAATCGATGATGGGTGGCAAGAATTTGCGAAAAAGTAGTGCAGCGTGCTCTTAAAGTTATACAAACAGATGGATAACACCTTTAGTTTGTTCGGCCCACAAGTTATAGCTGATTTTTGCAGTAATTTAGCCAAGAACTTTGTTACGCAATGCGGCGAATTATAAAGCGGCCGCCCGAGTTTGGTAGGTTGCCAGGTTACATAATCAGTGAGGGCGGAAATTTGCTGCCAAGAATTGTATAGTTTTCGGTTAAATTGTAAGTACTAGAAGGTGAAAAGCGGTATTTCAAAGTTGTTATTGTGTTCAGATTACATAATTATAAATTTTGGCCGAGCGGCCCATGGGATCAAGTTTGAGGTTATGTCCGGCGACCAAGCAAGTGGTGAAGGTGGATTGAGTAAAAAGCAGGGTGTTTCCGACAGTCAGATACCCTGCCAAAGAGACTTTTTATTTATTTATTTAAGGTGTAGACAAGAAAGGCGAGTCCAGTGCGACTCCAGGTAGATGCCACCAATTTGATTATCCAATACGCAGTGGCCTTACATAATCTAATATTATTATTCCATTTCGGTTTTCACAGGCCGCCTGCAAGGCTGCTTATCCCGCCGCCAGCCTCGCTGCCCGCAAATTCCATGTGGCCAGCTCGCAGCGCAGCGCCGAGATCTCCAACATCCTGGAGGAGCGCATCCTGGGCGTCGCCCCCAAGGCTGATCTGGAGGAAACCGGCCGTGTGCTGAGCATCGGTGATGGTATCGCTCGCGTCTATGGCCTGAACAACATCCAGGCCGATGAGATGGTGGAATTCTCCTCCGGACTGAAGGGCATGGCCCTTAACTTGGAGCCCGACAACGTCGGTGTGGTGGTCTTCGGTAACGATAAGCTCATCAAGCAGGGCGATATTGTCAAGCGTACCGGCGCCATTGTGGATGTCCCTGTCGGTGATGAGCTGCTGGGTCGCGTCGTTGATGCCCTGGGTAATGCCATTGACGGCAAGGGTGCCATCAACACCAAGGATCGTTTCCGTGTCGGCATCAAGGCCCCCGGCATCATCCCCCGTGTGTCTGTGCGCGAGCCTATGCAGACCGGTATCAAGGCCGTCGATTCCCTGGTGCCCATCGGTCGTGGACAGCGTGAGCTGATCATTGGCGATCGTCAGACTGGGTAAGAATCTTTAACGAGCTGGGATTAGCTAGGATAGCAACCTAACCCTATTTGTTTCTTAATTTATTTAATCTGCAGCAAGACCGCTCTGGCCATCGATACCATCATCAACCAGAAGCGTTTCAACGAGGCCCAGGATGAGTCTAAGAAGCTGTACTGCATCTACGTTGCTATTGGCCAGAAGCGTTCCACTGTCGCCCAGATTGTGAAGCGTCTGACCGACTCCGGTGCCATGGGTTACTCCGTTATTGTGTCTGCCACCGCCTCCGATGCCGCTCCCCTGCAGTACTTGGCTCCCTACTCTGGCTGCGCCATGGGCGAGTACTTCCGCGACAAGGGCAAGCACGCCCTGATCATCTACGATGATTTGTCCAAGCAGGCCGTGGCCTACCGTCAGATGTCCCTGCTGCTGCGTCGTCCCCCAGGTCGTGAGGCCTATCCCGGTGATGTGTTCTACCTGCATTCGCGTCTGCTTGAGCGTGCCGCCAAGATGTCGCCCGCCATGGGCGGTGGCTCTTTAACTGCTCTGCCCGTGATCGAGACCCAGGCTGGCGATGTGTCCGCCTACATTCCAACCAACGTCATCTCGATTACCGATGGACAGATCTTCTTGGAGACTGAGCTGTTCTACAAGGGTATCCGCCCTGCCATTAACGTCGGTCTGTCCGTGTCCCGTGTGGGCTCTGCTGCCCAGACCAAGGCCATGAAGCAGGTTGCCGGTTCCATGAAGCTGGAGTTGGCCCAGTACCGTGAGGTCGCCGCCTTTGCCCAGTTCGGTTCCGATCTGGATGCCGCCACCCAGCAGCTGCTGAACCGTGGTGTGCGCCTTACTGAGCTGCTCAAGCAGGGACAGTATGTGCCCATGTCCATTGAGGATCAGGTGCGTATTCACAACAGAATATTGATTTTGTTTAAAAGAAAGCAAACGAAATTTTAATATGGATTTGCAATATTTTAACGAAACCCTTCTTTCTAATGCCCTTGTTTTGCTTTGCTTTGCTCCCAGGTTGCTGTCATCTACTGCGGTGTGCGCGGTCATCTGGACAAGATGGATCCCGCCAAGATCACCAAGTTCGAGAAGGAGTTCTTGCAGCACATCAAGACCTCCGAGCAGGCTCTGCTCGACACCATTGCCAAGGACGGCCAGATCTCCGAGGCGTCCGATGCCAAGCTGAAGGACATTGTCTCCAAGTTCTTGTCCACCTTCCAGGGTTAAGCACCAATTAAGCAGTCGCGTGCGCAGTTAACATCTGAAGAAAGATGGCATGAATAACGCTGCCATCCCCTGCGTCCGTTATCAACAAGAGAAAAATTAAACAACAACTTAAAGCTTAAGATAAAACAGAAATTATACAACAACAAACAACAAAAAAACAAGAGAAAACTCCTTTGCATATTCATGTTCCGCCGGGAAACCCATCTGACCCGTTGTCCTACGCCATCACGCCGCTAAATCTTGGGAGAGAGAGAGCAGGCTTAGGCAACGGATTGGATGGCGGGTCCTGGCCGGATTCAGTTTCGAATTTCAGCGAAATATCCGTGTGGTTCCTCCTCCTCCTCCTTAAACGATAGATAATCCCCCCGTTGTTCTTCTACACTTACATTGTAATCAATATTTGAAATATTGTAATCGAGAATAGTCGAAAGAAATACTGTCTGTGGATGATTGTGAAACGATGATGAATTAAAAACGATACTAAATTATACTCTACACGGATTTAGATGTTTCTTCTTTGCTGGGAAGTTTATGATGATTCTGATGTTGTTGAACGAAATATTATATATGAAAGGCTTATCTTATATTCTGTGCTATGTATCCAAGACGTAGTTGTTTAGAAATGGAAACTTTTCTTAAAAGTTAGATGGAGATTACGCCTTCATACAAATTTAGTAAATATTATGGGCCAAAAGTGGTTAATTGTTAAATGTTTATTTTATGTAAAGCTTTCATATCCATTTTAAAGGACGTAGTTTAAAAAACTTTCCTATATTTCTTCCGCAAAGAAAGCCAGGAATCAGGTATTCATATTTTAACTGTGGACCGGTTGCCGGCAGGAGTTCCCTGAACTAATCTTGGTCCTGGGACTCAGCTGATCCGCCAGACGGCGAGCAGATGTCTGCAAAACCTTGTCCCTCTACCCTTGTGCGAATTAGAC
This sequence comes from Drosophila truncata, assembly GCA_008042515.1. Lineage (NCBI taxonomy): Eukaryota > Metazoa > Arthropoda > Insecta > Diptera > Drosophilidae > Drosophila > Drosophila truncata. Next base: position 102,226 of record VNJQ01006215.1, on the reverse strand, counting down.
ACCCCTTGCTGGGCTACCTGAGCGATTGGCTGTGCTAAGGGAGCAAGGAGCAGGAGCAGGAACAGGATAAAGAACACAGTGCTTTGTGTTGTGCATATTTCGTTAACAGCAAGCCAGAAACGAGAGCAAGAAACCCCAAAAAACACACAAAAACCGGCAACGGCGGCCCAACAACCAAGACCCGAAGAAAAAAAAAACAGTAAACCCAAATTATACGGCCTGAAGTTTTTATGACGCCCATTGCCGCTGGCAGTCAGCATAAAATGTGCCAAAAGGGTGGACCTCTGCGGGGGGGGGGAGGGCGCAAAGAAAAATTACTTTCCTTTTTATTACATTTGTTTGACCGTAAAAGTGTCGAAATTATTTGAGATGTACAAAAAAAGAAATTAATGAGAGTCATAAAACCGTCAAACTTAAATTTCGAACAGGCGCTCAGCAAAGAGAGAAAGCGAAACACAAGGAAAAGCAGAACGAACGTCTCGACGAGTAGATTCCCTGTAGTTAAAATAGTGGTTTATTTTTTCTATTATTTTAAATTTTAAGATTTTAAATGGTATATCAGTGGGATTATTACAAAATTAATTGGAAGAACCTTTTATTTTTATGGTAAAAATGTCATTCTTCAAAGTTTAACATACCCTTAAATCTATGTTTAAGGGGTATTAACAGAAAGAGAAAGAGATATCTATACGAAAGTCAGACAGCAACCTGGTTGGGCAATTACCGTTGCCCATGGAGCAGGGCACACATAAAGAGACGAAGAACTAAGCGAAAAGAGCGCCTGAGGAGTACATAACTGACCTGCGATCGCAAAGATGACCTTTCCCTGTAGGGTGTCTATATTATATCGTATGTACACATTTGTGTATGTTGTGTATTCAGGATTGATAAGGCAGAAGGACAAAAGGAAACAGGGAACTCTGTCGTCCTTGGCAAGGGGTCTCTTTCTCTCTGTCTGGTCCTGATTTTTTGGTATGGGGTGTGGAAAATTTCTCACACTCATCAGCTGTCAAAGAAACGCAGGTCTAAATGTTTCCATAGAAACCCCGAATCATTTAAAAAAAAAACCCAAAATTTTTATATAAAATTCACAAAACTTTATTCGCTATATGTATGGGATCAGAGACAGTTTCGATAACATCAGAGTTTTTGTTAAAAAACTGCTTAGCTTATTATTGCTTATTTCTAGGTAAATAATAAACCTAAATTATGATGCATTTTTGTATGAAATGTCCGGAATACATAATATATAAATTACAAATAATCTAGTCTCATCGTTATTTTTGGGGGAGTTATGTGAATGTTATAATGCACAAGTTTTGGATTTATTCTTAGAACAAAGAACGAACAATTTCGCATTGAAATTAATAACTAAAAATACAAATACGTGTAGTTATTTGAAATATATAAAATATAGTAGTGCTTGGAGAGAGACAACGCCGATTTGTTCGGCCAGCAAATGAACTCGTTGCCCACTCTCTATCTCTCTCTCTCGGTGTCCAACGCTCCGCCACTCACTCCCCACTGAGAAATGGTGTCAGCGGGAGGAACAGCCTCCGGCTTCCTATCAATCTTTCCGGGATGGAAAGACTCGCTGCCAATGGCCAGTTCACGAGCCACTTGTGCACAGGGGGCAAAGGTGCTGGAGCTAGCCCTTGGCAGCGCGTGGGGTGGAATGAATACTGCATTGGGGGGGACTCCAGCAGAATGCGATTGATTGATTTGAGGATTGATTACGAGATGTTTGGTGATGATGATTACGACTACGGGTATTTTTCACAATTGTAACGACGAACACGAAACGAACAGAATACGAAAATACGCTAAAAATTTAAAAATGAAAACAAATTAAACTAAACTACGTGGTCTCGTGTATTGTGGCGGCGGCGGCGGCGGCGGCGTCTGGCTGTCCGCCTACTTCCGCAGGCTCTGGCCTATGATGGAGTCTAGCAGCGGGCCGCTCAGCTCCGGTCGCAGCGCAATCTTTTGGAACTTGCTACCCTGGTATTTGTTGTAAATAGCCTTTAGCTTGGCCTGAGGTGCGTCCCGGGCCAATTTCGCAATTTGCCTGGTAATGGGACGCAAATGGGCGGCCGAATACCGCGAGTAGAAGGCCAGAGTGGCCGTCCAATGCCGGTCGTTGAAACCCGTGGCAGCCCGGTAGTTGCCATTCAGCAAGTGTAGCGACAGGAATAACGAGGCGGCGGCAACCTATCAAAGAAATGGAAATGTTAGATTGGATGGGGATGTAATGGTAATTAACGCAACCCACCTCCGAGGGACTGTAGCTAGCCAGATCGTAGTCCACGGTAGCCAATTCGATAAAGTACTTGGCCATGGCATGGTGTTCGTCTTCAGCGGCGGCTGCTTTCGAGTAGCGACGCAAAAAGTGAATCGGCAGCGGACGCGACAAGTTGCAGTCGATGGCCTTGAAGATCTGCAGCTCCATTTGGCGGATCTGACGGCCCGTGTAGGTGTCATCGGTGATAAAGACAAAATCTCCGATTGCCGGTGGGAACAGCTCCTCGTATTTGGTGGCTATAAAGAGGGCTGTGACGCCCACCAATTGCAAATAGGTGCGTTTAGTGTCCTTAACCACCTGCAGGTAGCGATCGATGATGGCCACCGCTAGCTGGAAGGTCTCTGCGGCCAGATGGAACTGTAGGTGAACCTCGTTGATCCAGTCGATCAACACAGCTCGCATTTTGTGCGATACTTCCTTTTGGCCCGCCAAGTGATCCTTAAAAATGGGCTGCTCCTTTTCCACCTGATACAGATAGTCATAGATATCGTTCACATATTCAGAGACCAGAACCAGGTTCTCTTTGTCATTGGCGTCAATATCCTCTACTCCTTCCAATCTCTTGCTCGATAGCGACTTGACTGTGGCTGTGGGGATCGTGGTGGCAACCGAAGGCTTGGCTGAGCTTGTGATAGCCGGTCCCTTGAGGAAGGCCAACATTGATTCCTTCTTAACTTCGGGTTCCTTCTTAACAGCAGCTGCCACAGGCTCCCGACGAATACCAGAAACACCCATCACGGGCTTGGCCAAGGCGGCACGTAACTTGGTCAGCGATTTCTTGGACAGATTGCTATCCTCGCGCTTTAAAGTGGGCTCATTTACGTTTTCATTCGAGCTAGCCTTGGCTATAAGGTTTAATGGTTTGCAAAAAAAATAGGTTAATTATTATGCTTGGTTATTTATGCTATTACTTACTCTTGGCGGGTTCAACAGCAGTTTTCACCGCAATTGGATTGCGAACCGAATGCGAACGCAAAACAGCGCTGGTCTTAGAAGCAGCTCCATTGGCGGTGGTGGCCAGCGGCTCCTTCTTCCAGTGCGTGTCCACGCGAGCCTTGGCATTACGCAGAGCATTTGCCAACTTAAGGTCCTTAGTTCTAACATTAAAAATTGTTCAAATTAAATTTAAGTGAAGATATGCCTAGAAGTAAACTCACTCAGCATTGCCGCGGTTTAAACCACGATTTTGTAGATCGCCTAAAGCGGCGCGTTTTGTATTCACCTCCTGCGAAGGTGCTGTCAATTTCTTCATTTGCACTTGGTTTAAATTCTCCGAGGCGTTCTGGAAAAAACGCAATATTAATTATTAATTAATTATTATTATTATTCTCTAAAAACCATAAAATATGCCATAGGTGTCACCCACGCCCCCGCCATTTTTAAAAAAAGAACCGCAAGATCCTAATCCTCGTTTCACCTCTTCCTAGATTTACCAGAAAGAAAGTAGAGGACAATAATTAGCGGTGCAAGTACCGCAACTAGAAAATTGCGCCAAAAGCAATAACAACAACACATGAGCTCATGACGAACGGCACATATTTTCACCCCCCTCTTTACACGCGTTCTCCTCACTCTCTCACTCTCTCTTTCTCTCAGGGTATCTCTTCGTCTTTTTCGTCCTCTGTATGTCCCCTAGCCCACGCTGCAATGGCGTCGCTGAACCCGCTACTTTTCTAACTCTTCTATGATTTCTATCCAGATTCTGACAAAGTTAATATAAAGGTTAAAACTCACCTCATCGCCACGCATTTTCAGAGTTGTGCCCACCATTTTGATAGGTATTTTTTTTGTTTTAACTACACAAACACTAGTAACACAAAGGAGCAGACGCTTGATCGCTTTTTTTTCACTTGTTTTAAGAGCGCGTTTATTTGTAATATTGCAAAACGCGTGTTTTCTGTTTCGAAATGGAATAGCTTATGAATTGAAGCTGATTCGATGTAATGTACAATTTAAAAATCAAATGTTGCTGCGATGGGATATTGCTTCGACGAAAATCTGATCGCACGAAGCGGAGCGAAACGAAGCCAAGCTGCAGTTGAATTTAAATTCTGATGCGAGAGTCGATCGTAACTTCTGATATATCGATTAGTTGAGGAAAAATAAATATTTTTATCGTTATATTTTTGTAACGTGATATATATCGAATATCGATATTTTTAAAATATATTTACTCTACACGTAAAAACCATCGTCTGTCAACTACCATAAGCAAAATGGTATTAAGCTGTTATTGAAGAGATAAAAATAGCTTATTTTCATATTAATCAAGCATATTGTGGCAAATTTGCATTTGCGACTTCAACAATTTTTGTTTAATAGAAACATGGCTGACCTTAACGCCTCCATAATTACAAAGTTTCAAAATTTTTAACACGTAAAATTAAATGTAAGAACCATTGGTTGCGTTCACCAGAACAACATGATCACTGATCACTGATGGATTTCTATCGATAGTGCGTGTCATCCCTAATTTTTTGCAAGATTTTAGTAAACATGATCACCAAAAAGGGATCGTAAAAATAGTCCGCTACCTTTTCGCGATACTGATGGATTATATCGATGGTTGAAGTATCGAAATGAAAAATAGAGAAATAAGAACGTAACTAAAGGAAAAATAAATTATTATTTATGAAAGCAGTGGTCAGTCATTATAATTACTTAATTTTAACGAATTGATAATTATTTATATAATTATTATTATGTTTTTGTAAGCAAGAATGAAGTGTACAGCGCTGCATTAGAATGAAATAAATTTAACAGCACGCCTTTTCAATGAAATAAGGCACCACATTCAGCAATAAACTATTTTATGAGGTCTCTGGTCAAAAACTATTACTTGGACAATTTTAGGAATATTTTAAAATGTCCCCAGTTGCTTTTTAGTTATGGTTACCTGTTGTTTATTTCAATTATCTTATAAGCAAATTCAAATCAATGTTGGCGGGAAGCAGGAATATAACGATAGGTTCCAAGCCGATGTTGTTTGAGGCGGCGTAATGATCATACGCGTTCACCAGAACAACATGATCACCGATCCCTGAGGGATCAGTAATCAGTGATCATGTTGTTCTGGTGAACGCAACCATTAACTTGACGTAACTAAAATGTTGTTAGCTTGGCTATTACGGCTAACAGAATTTCTTATGGGATCGTACAAAATGTATACGTTAACAGCGGAAATCCAAGAAAAGAGTAGATCTAACTTTATCCCAAACAATATTTCGAATATCGATATTAAAACAAAAAGAACTGCGAAGCACTGTGCAGTGTTGCCAGACTTTTGAGTCTAGAGCATCCAGCGTTGCCAGACTTTTGAGTCTCGTGCGTCCAGCGCTGCCAAACCTATACATATTATAACACTTTTCTAATGGTATAAAAGTGCAGACCATGTCATAATTTATCGATATCTTTAGATCAAAACAGTGCTGCCCATAAGATTTAAATTTGAATTTAAAATATAATTAACCGTTAAAAATGCAAATTTTTCAAAATTTTCAATTCCTTAATCTTACTCCTATTGCTTACATTACATTTGTAGTACTAGGTACTGTCTCCTTTATTTAATAAAACGACTTTTAACTAGCATAGTGCAGCATTCTAATGATTCCCCATTTTAATTAAGACATCGCATTGCGTTGCATCAGGGCCATTGATTGCCTCAATTAAAAACTGATCACTTCAATTGGCTGTCTGTTTGTTTGGTTTGTTTGTTTTTGCGCCTCCCTGATTTGCATTTGCATTCGCTGATTTAAGATTTCCTGCTGCCACAGGCCGCAGAACATCGAAACTCGTAGCGGAAATGCAGCATAATTCTTGCTGTTTTTTTTTTTTGCTGATGATCAGTGTCAAGTTTTCGTCTGCTCCATCATTTTCAAGCACTTGACCACAAAACAATCGCCACAAGTGTCTTCTGCCTCTTTCCACTTTATCGCCTTAGTTTTTGCCAATGTTGTTTTTATCCCCCCTGCTGTAAGATCTTAAATTCTTTTTTTCTTTTTTCCTTTTTGGCCCTTTGCTCCGTCTGTTAACGGTTGAGGCAGCATTCTTCTTCTCTTCTTCCGGCGCTCTGGCTCATTAGCATATATTTATGAGTTTGTTTTGCCAGCCGCCGAAAAGCCAAGCCGAGCGAGAACGAAGCTCCCTGCCGACGATCGCTCCAAGTTTTCCATGATTTTCACATTTCATTCGCAAAAGCACGGCCGTCGCGAGTGGTTGTGTCGCGCGCGCTCTCCTTCTGGTTCTGGTTAATCCTTTGAAAAGTCATCGATCGCATTGACCTCGGGTTAGAATTTAAACCAAAACGCTCGCTTATTTTCGGCATGATTTATGGATTTGAATGGAGTATAGTTAAATATTAAAAAAAAAAACACACATTTATTTCGGATATAAGCCAGAAGAGCGTTATGCTCCAGAGCCGATGATCTATATGGAAGCCGGGGCCGTGTGTGTGCTTGTGTGTTGTATGCTGCTTAATTGTTCGCTGGCGTTTAAATAAAAATAAGTGCGTTTAAATGTGCAAAACAAAAGACTGGCATTATTATATACTACAAGTATACATATATGTTTGTATATTGGCGATCAGTGAGCGCAGCGCAGTTAATAAAGTGTTCTTTCAGGCACCATTTCAGCCTTATCTCTCGAGTGCTTCGGATCAATAAGGAAGAACTTAGGCAACAAACTGTGTTCGTAAAACCGAGATAGAGGGAAAAAAATAAAAGCTAAACAACAAATGACTCGTAATGCAATGCCTGGGCAATTAATTAGTGCATAAACAGTTAAATTAACTGCCGGTGCAACACGCGCATTCACTTTTCTCCCTCTCTACATATACCATATACAATATATCTCGAGAAATCGGGCTAGGGGAGTCTCGCTCACAAAATGTAACTGCACACACACACTCGAGAAGCCACAAGTTATGACGAAAAATAACGAATTCGGTGTAGCACACCCCGAGGAATAAATATATTTGCAATTTATGCAATATTCGTCGCATCGCCAGGCTGTTGCAGCAACCAAAAAAAAAAAAAAAAGAAAGAGCGATTAGCTTCGAGCATTACAAAAATACAGCCAGACAGCCAGATAGCCAGAAATTACAGAAAATCAACGTCAACGCATCGTTATGAGTGCCGCCACCGTCTCCTCAGCAATTGGGTCTAATCGGCATTGTCGTTGGTTGGCTTTAATTGTTTTGACCACCTTGTGGCTGCTAATCGATGCGGATGCCTTCGCCGCCTCTGCCGCTTCTGCCACTCGGCATAAATCCGTCAACATTGAGCTGAGGCGCAAGAGGAGCTTACATTACAATGGCATTGAGGTGAGTCCCGATGATATCAATCAAAACGTTGTAATTTTAATTGCCAATTCCAGCTGGGGCTTTGATTTTGTGGGAAACAAAAAAAAGCCATTATGATCAAATATTTTTTATTTATGAAAAAGTCTTTAACAAAAGGGAAACCTTGTATTTTATTGTATTTTCTGATGTCTTAAATATACCTAAATCACAACTATTTATTTCTTTGTAAGTTATTTATCTTCAATTTGTTGTTTATACAAAAATGTTTAATAATAGATTGTATTTTTTATGCATATTCTTTAAAAAAGTATTTCTTAACAGTTTAATATATTTATGGTTGTTGTTGATTGTTTACATCTCAATAATCTTTAAGTAGTTTAGCAAAAAACGAATTTACTCCCTTTTACCTATTTAATTTAAATAATATCCTTATTGCAATCTCTTTAAATAGAAAACGTCTCATAAGATATATATTTTTTAAACACTTAATGCCACGGAGGTGACTTCCATTATCAATCAATAGTTGTTCTTGGCCTCATTGTCGCGCGTTATGTGATATATCTTTGTGAGCTTACACTTAAAAACACGATTGGAAATCATATAAAATAAATTCTAAGCTGAGAAAATTTGTAGGATATATTTTAAATGATTTTACAGGCCTTTCTTATAATAAAAATGTTTTAAAATATTTAGTTTAGAAACAAATTCCTTTTTTTACAACATTTTTATAGTAGCGAAGTATATTTTTGGCTTAACAATGCTTTAAAATATTTGAAACCTAATGAAATATATCTTTCTAACTTAAAAAATCATTAAAGCAAGAAATTATTTCATAAAAATGTACGAAAATTATACTCCCACAACTTTAAATTATATTGCTTTCTTTAACTCTTCAGTAAATCAAAAGTTTCCCCTATTTTCCCATTTATTATTTTTCAAGTGAAACTTCAAGGGAAGTGATTGAAATCCAATAAACACAATATTGTCCAAGTGTAGACGTTCTTGAAAGTCATATAGTACGCTTAACCCATATACAGAAAACAGGTGATCATCGTCCAGCCACACATCATGCTTCAGGTGACAATAAAGAAGCTAAAAAATCGCCATGTAGACAGAACATGGACATGGAAAACACATTGTCTCTGACTCAACTTGAGTTGTGCGAAGCTAAGCAAAAAAAATATACATAGTTAAAGTTCCGGGGCAAAATCGCGGGGTTATACATATGTGTGTAGAACAGAGAGGCGTTGAATGACCTCTGCAGAATTGGGCGGCTTGGAAAACGTTTTCGTAATTTGAGAACCGGCAACCTAATAAACATGAGCCAGGCGACAACAAGTCGAATTACACATGTCTTTCCCTTAAATTGCCCCTCCCGTTATATTTATGTATATATATTTATGTATATATATTTATGTATATATTTTTATGATTTTAATTTGAGCCTCGGGGGCGTCGCAGCGTCTCTCTTTGGTGGAATGCATCACATGATGATTACGGGGAATTGCAATGAATCTGTACACCAGCTGTGCGACTGCAGCTGTCCTAAAATCCCATTCGGTGGATTCTCAGCTGGGAAATTAAAAAGAATGATCCGAGTGACTGGAGTCCAGTTGAAGGCTTTTGTTGGCCAAGTTATTGACCCTTTAGAATCGTTGGCTCGGTTGTTACGCTGTTGATTATGTGATTTTCCCCCCTGAGCCGCCTGCAAAATTGGCCTGAAGACAATTTTCTGTGATATAATTTCCACGTGTTTGTTTCTAGTTTTCGCTATTTTCCCCCTTTTATTTTTCTTTCTAGCTCTTTTTTTTATTTTTTGCGCTTATTGTGCCCACGGGTCACGCAAAATTTCATCACATAATCAGTGCCGCGATTAGAGTGAGCATAGTATTTTCCACTCCGCTTTTCCCCCTTTTTCCAACCTGTGTTTTTGTCACAGGTTATTGTTGCTGTTTGCTCGTGCTTTTCCGGGGCTTTTCATGTTGATTTGGTCCTATTATGCTGTTGCCCTTGCAGCCAATTAGTGTCCATTTCATTGAGCATTGTTTGCCATTCGATAAAGTTCAGCGACAAAGTTTTGTAAGATCGGAGATCGGGAAATGCTATGCTATATATGTATGTAGCTTTTGAAGAAGGGTTCGTTGCTGTAATCTTTTAAAACCATGTATTTGTAGTTGGGAAAACATATTTGTTTTGTTTTTGTGTAGCACTTTAGTTGAGTCAATAATAAAGGAGTCGTAAAATTACACTAAGAAAATAATAATAAATAATAACAAAGTTTTTCTTTGTAAATTATGGATTTTAATATACTTGATTTTGTAGGGAATTATATTACTATTATTATTATGTATGTAAACTGTAACTTAACCAGTTTTTAAAAAGAATAACTGAAATTAAAGCTCTAGAAAAATGTAATTATTTGTATAGCTTATGTTTCATAACATTAAATGGCTCTTGAGTTTAATGAAACATCAATTCAAGTTCATTTTGTCTGAGGTCACTCTTTAAATTATTGAAAATCTTAATTACATAAATCCCCTTGATAAAACTCATTACAGTCCAGAACTAAAATTCAGATTCACTCAAAAATAATTCCTTAAAATGAAATTAAAAATTCCTGAGTGCTAAACGATCAGACACGCCTCTTTTTTTTCCACAAAAACTTACAATGTTGGTAATAAACATCAGCCACAACGGCAATTTGTAACACCTTCTCCTCGCGAGAGGCGGAGTTTCGATCCGAAAAACCGAAACGCTCTTCACGCTTCGCCGGCTGCCAACGCGCTTTTCCACCAAATAAAACCGAATGAAAACTGTTACAACAAATTAAATTAAATAATCGCACAAATAGGCAAACACGCACCACAGATACTATATATGGCTCAGTCGAGGGATATATACAAAAAAAAAATAAGCCAAACTGTGGTGTGTTGCAACAACCTTTGCCACCGCAGCAGCTGTTTGAAGTTGTCTAATTGGGGTTTTCTTTCGAGGTACAAATTTTCCATTGTGTCTGAGTGAAAGTATTTTTTATTTTGGTTTCTTACAAAAAAAAAACCCTTCCCTTTGGGTGCTCGCATCTGTTTTGGTCTGTTTAACGCTTTGCTGGCCATGTTACACTTTCCGCTTTGCATATTAAGGCTCTATCTATATCTCTGCTCTTTCTCTTTTCATATATATCCCCACTGCAGCTGGATGAGAATGCTCTACTGGGCCAGCTGAGGGAACATGAGAGGGCCCTGATCTTTGGCTCACGATCTGGGGAAGAGGGTAAGTGTTGGCCCGCCGGGCACTCGATTGTAAAGATTCTTAACTGTGACCCATAAAAGTAGATATTGCGGGCGGGTGGTAACTGCACAGTGAAAAACTAAGTTATAATTTATTAATAAGAATATATAAGAAGTACCAACTTTTCCAGCTTATTTTCTCTCTGTGCAGTTTTAGCCCTGACCCATAACCAAAACTGCAACGTGTCATTAGGCTGGCAGCCAAAAAAAAACATCAACAACTGCAATCAATGAATGTTAAACTTGAACTGTTAACTTTGAGGTGTTTTTGGTGTTTTCTTGGGGAGGCAGAGGCACAGGCAGAGGCAGAGGCAGGGTGCCATGTTTCCCAGGGAGCCAGGGGGCGTGGAAATCTGCACAGTTGTTGGCATTGATTCATGGCAGGCATTTATGTTGTTTATTTACCTGGCAGCGCTCGATTTTAAGCTTGTTCACTTGGCGCAGCAGCAGCAGCAGGAGGAGGAGGAGAATTCACTGGAGGTGCTACCAGAACGACGTCAGCGCCGCAGCTTGCCAGCAGCAGCAGCAGCAGCAGCAGCAGCAGAACAAACAAAACAAGGTGAAGGAAAAATAGCTCAAGTGCCAATACCAAAAACCGTATTCGAATTTTAAATCAAAATCCAGAGAGCGCAAAATTCACATCGTGCTGCTCCAGTTGCGGTCATTATTATGCGCAAAAATGTTTAATTAATTCAAATGCATTCGACAGATGATGATGATGCTGATGCTGATGACTCCGAGGCAGTGGAGGCCAGGTTGCAGCTGCACCAATCGCCGCAGCTCATTGACGATGCCTTCATCTTCATCCGTCGCACCGAAAATGGGACACAGTTTGTGGATCATTCGCCGCAGCTGCTGAAGCGCCTGGAGCAATGCTTCTACCGGAGTCCAGCAGCTGCTCTCGATCTCTGCGAGCCAGGCAGTGTGGTGGGTGCAGCAGCAGATTTTTTCTTTTCCCCCTACGATTAATAACATTTCAATTTTCACGCCTTATATAGCGTGGCGTGTTCCAGCAAAATGCCAGCGACTTTGTGATCCAACCGCTTCCCTCGCGCTTTGGCAGCGGCGCCCATGTACTCTATGAGGCGCGGGTGGACAGGAGCGGTTCGTCAAGGCGGATTAACCCACCGTTAGACAGCCAATTGCAGTTTGAGCCCGATGCCGAGGAGTTCAACGAACCAAGGAGACGCCTGCGAGCACACTCGTCGCCGCTAAGATTGCGCTTTCAGCCACGACATCACCATCAAACGCATCATAATCATCATCACTCACAGGCGAGACAACGAAGGAGAACGCGACGCTATATAGGGAATCCACCACGTTCCCGCTGGTCGGAAATACCAGATGAGCTCTTCATTGAAACGGCCATTTTCGTGGACAGCGATCTCTATGCTCACATGCAGCGTAATTTCCCCACCGACACCGAGGGCAAGGTTATTAGCTTTGTCCTGGCGATGATCAATGGAGTACAGCTCCTGTATCACCATCCCACGCTGGGTCGTCGCATTAACTTTGTGCTAAAGCGTCTGGAGATATGGAAATCGAGGGATCCACCGGGTTTAACTCGCTCCAGGGATGTGGACAAATACCTAAACACCTTTTGCAAGTGGCAGGAGAAAATGAATCCCTACTCCGATTCGGATCCTTTGCATTATGATCATGCTTTGGTTCTGACCGGCATGGATCTGGTGACCTTTGAAAATGGCAAAGCCAATAGCCAAGTGGTGGGCATGGCCACAGTGAATGGCATGTGCACTTCGATATATTCCTGCACGATCAACGAGGCCAAGCATTTCGAGAGCGTATTTGTGGTGGCCCACGAAATAGGACACAAGTAAGATTTTAAATCCTTTCTTTAAAGATTTTATTAATAACTGAATTGAATTGTTTAATTTAAATTCAGCTTGGGCATGAGGCACGATGCCAAGGAGATAAGCTGCGATCCCACCATGCACATTATGTCGCCAAAATTGGGCAGTGGCAAGGTCACTTGGTCCAAGTGTTCGAGGACTTATTTAGAGGATTTTCTACTGTGAGTATTAAGGAAGAAGTTCCAATAAATATAAAGTCAAAGCATTATAAAGCATTAATTCAATTAACAGGGACCCCCAGGCGGAGTGCCTCTTCGATCGCGGCCAATTTGTGGCCAATTTGGATCACTCTGCCGGTGGCATATTGCCAGGTGAACGCTTCAATGCCAATCAGCAGTGCATGCTACGTTTTGGCAAGGACTTCAAGCAGGCCAGCAGCCAAAGCAAGATGGAGATATGTAGGGATCTGCATTGCCGGCAGGATGGACTACCCTGGACCTCGCATCCAGCTTTGGAGGGGACTGAGTGTGGCGATAATATGGTGGGTCATCTTGCTTACCATTTTACAAGACATTCATTCTCATCATTCATTCTCTTCTTTAGTGGTGTCGCGGTGGCACCTGCGAGGCTCGTTCACGGAACGTTCACTGGACCCACGAGAATGTGGCTGAGCCCACGCATGAGAAGATCATCAGGCATGATCCCAATAGGATACCATCGCTGCTGCATGAATACAATCCGCTGGGAAATGAGCTGCCAGGATCGCCCTCGAACTGGGGCGAATGGAGCGAGCCGAGTGCCTGTGAGTCGGGCTGCTTGTACGGTCAATCGCATCGCCTTTTGGAGGGTAGCACTGGACTAAGGACCTTCAACCGCAGCTGCTTGAATTTTCCAGCCCGCTGCATGGGACGGGATCTGCGATTTGTCACCTGTCCCTCGGCACAGTGTCACAAGGTGCCGCTCCAGACAATCGGGGACTTTGCCACTAAGGTATGCCTGCAGGCAAGAAAATCCGATCCGGAACTCACCGGTGAGGGTCAGCAGCTGAGCACCACTCTGGAGGAGTCGTGCAAGATCTTCTGCCGCACCAGAAGTAATGGCACCAAGTCACGCCGCTGGATATTTCCCGATGGCACATCCTGCCGATCGAAACAGCATAAACCAGAGGATATTACCTATTGCATTGCCGGGCGTTGTGAGCGCTTTTCCTGCGATAATTCCACCACGAATTTCTTCAAGATGGACAACGATTTTTGCGAAAGAAAGTCCGGGCGGCCGGTAAGGGATTCCTCGGATCAGGAGAGCAGGCAACAGGAGATCACCAACAAACGGTATGCAGAACGACAGCAGGGTATCACGCCAAGGAGTCCCCATGAGAATGGTAAGGAGGTTTTTTAGGAGTTTTTGAATATTTATAATAATTTATCCCACAGAAGTGGCCAAGGGCATTCCCCGTGGCAACCACATCAGTGCTCCTGCTCCCGCACCCTACAAACGGAGGCCCTATCCGAAGCCCTATCCTCCTGAAATATCCCGACCGCCGCCGCCGCCGCCGCCTGCCTCCGCCTCGTTGATTGCCATCGATCGCAGCTCTTCCCCGGAGTCCGAATGGATGGTGCATCCGGGCTGTCACTCCAACTGCATGACCGATTCGAAGGGCGTCCAGGGTGTGACATCCCGGCTGACAGGTGTGGAGAGCATCCGGTTGTGCTCATATCGCGTCCAACCCTGCGAGCGTCTCCAAACGGCCACAGAGTTCGCAGAGCAAACCTGCGCTCGCTTTCGCTCCAAAGTGCGTGGATTATCGGGACGAGGAGCCCAGATCTGGCCCAGCATTGATGAGCCGGATCGCAGCTGTCGGGTGGGCTGTCAGGATGAGTATATCAAGTATCGCTACTATCTGGTCAACGGCCGGAATGGACAGTTTCCGCTGGGCACCCGCTGTTCGCAGGTGGGCAAGCGATATTGCGTATACGGCAGATGTCTGGAGTTTGGGGATGATGATCTGCCGCTGGAGAAGACTCACATCAGTTTGGGTCGCTTAAGGTCTCACAGGAGGAGGAGGAGTAGTAGTATGGCCTTTAATGATTTATTAAATATAACGCAGAACCTTGAGTTAACACTTTTAGGTGAGTTTTTTGGAATATTTATCGGTGTTTTATTATTTATATTTACTCTGCAGATATCTCTGATGAAAACAACGAATTCAACCAACCCATACACGTCTTTGCAGACGAACTGAGTAGCAACAGCCAATAGCCCATTAGCTCCTTGGCCACAATTCCCTTAGTCGATTAAGTTCTAAGTTCTAGATTAAGTTCAAGGCTGCCCTGAAAAGAAAGTAAAACTGCCTGAGAAATATATATATAAAGAATATAATCTTAAACGAAACAGAATTTCTATATTTTCTTTGCCAGATATAATTTTGGGTTTAATTAAATACTCTTTCCTTGGTTGGAACTCTTAAACCCCCACAAATATCAATTTTTCAGACCTTCTTTTTGAGAAAATTGCCAATTAAATTGGCTGAAAAAAATCCATTGACAGTTAATGATAGTAAAATTGAAAATTCCTTGACTGGAAGGGAGTCCTTTTTCAATATTGGCTACACACTTCGCCCATTACTAATATTTCTGTGTGGGTTTTCCTTCCTATTTGTACTTTTTTTGTTTTTTTTTTGGCGTTCGCATGCAAACGATGGCAGCAATTACCAATACTCGATACCAAAAAATAAAGGGTAACAGCAATCGCCCAAACATTCGCCCACAAACACAGAGGTCCTGGGCTGTGTTGGTTGGTGTGCGTGAAGGAAAAATTAGATAAAACACCTACGAAACGCTGAATATGCCACAGTCTGCAGGGAAAGCGCGCGTCGTGCAAATCGAAACGAAACGAAAAACAAAGCGCCGAAAAAAAGCGGAGCAGAAAAAGAAAAAGCTGAAAGCGGAAAGCGACGGCAAATCGGAAAAGTCGGAAAAAAGCGGAAACGTTGGAAAAAAAAGTGAAGTGTATGCAAAGCAAGGCTGTGATTTGTGACTCGAGTGTGGAAGAGTGTGAAGACGCAGGGTCAAGACATATCCTTCCGGTCACGTCCTGTCAAGTTCAATGCACCTGCACCCAGCAAATGGCAAAAACCCCAAGCCTCATGAATAATTCATAGATCGTTTATGAAGCTCGCCGTAAAGTGCCATCAAGTTGACTAATTGTAGAATAAATATATACAGAAACCTGACCACTTTTAACCTCAGACTAAGTGGCACTGACATTTTTATGCCTCCTTCGGGCACAATTAAAATTTGGGTCAACTCGAGTCCTTTTTTTTGGTGGGGAAAAAACCTTGGAAGCCACTCACGCAGCTCCCTGGGGAAACTGTGTCAAGTTGGTCTTTAAATTTTGATCACACGCAAGTGCGTACGGGCAGGCCATTACTCATCCATCGAGGAGCACGTGCTGTCTTTGTACCGTCAGGACCTTGGGGCAGGACCCTTTGACCTGCTCCTTCATACAAATTTCCATACCCCTACATGCCCCCATTTTCGATAAAAATGCCCATTTCGAAGTCGAAAAATCGATTCACTGCTAATTGGTTTGTTTTCAACGCATTTCTGCTCGCTTTTCCATTAGTTTTTCCTTTTTTTTTTTTTAGTTTTTGGGCACCTGTCCTGCAAGCAGGCCATGTCCTGTCCACCAAAAAAAACAAGCCGAGTGCATTAGATGTCGTGGCCAATTGTAAAATAAATAAATAAAACATAAAACTCACATGTGAGAGGCCCAGCACCGGTGACTGGGACTCTCGGAACGCCCCCAAGCCGGGTTCTATTTTGTGGCGTTCCATTTTTTCTTCGGGTTTCCCCCCGTATTTCCCGCATTGAGTATGCACACACGCAAGGACCTGACCAGTTGTCCAGTTGTCCAGTTGAGAAATTGACCAGTTGAGCAGCTGACCTGGTGCAATTGTCAGTCAGTTCAGACGTCGTTGAACTTGCCAGGATAACGGTTCAGCCCAGCGCTTCAGCTATTGAATTTTCATAAAAAGGGTTTCTGGTTTCTGTTTTCCATTCATAAAGAGGATTTTCCAGTGCCAAGTGAAGAAAGCTAATCCATGAATCGCGATTGGGGTGATGTGCAGAGTCGCGGACTCTAAGAAAAACCCAAAGAAATATCAAGGAGTTAAAAAGAGGAATTGAGATGCCGCCGAAACGCCGAAGAAGGTTCCAGGGACTCTATTACCATTCATCGCCGCCAAAAGGTAAGATATATACATATGTATTCATATATTCATTCATCCTAATTGAGGGAAATTGTGGTGACAACACGCCAAGGGAAAAGGTTTTGAGGGTTTTCTTCATTTTTTGTATTTGTTGTATTTTGTTGGCCAAAATTTGCATATTGCGTGCCGTTAAGGGTGTCAGCTCAACAAGTTACAATGAGAGGGGAGCTCCGCAGTTCCTCAGCTCCACAGCTCCACAGCTCCGGATCCCAGGAGTCGTGGTGCGATTGCCACATTAAGTGGCAAACACTAATGCGCCATTTCCGTGGCAATTTCGAGCGCTTTTTATTGCCACTCAAATCGTCGTGTGTGAGTTTGAGTGTGTGGCATGGAATGGAAATTTAATGATTCACCTCGGCCACCTAATTTACATGTCACTACCTCAACTGGTTTCGTCCTGTGGCGGCCAGCAAGTAAGTCCTAAGTCCTAAGTCCTGCCACCCCACCCCGAATTCCTCAAGGTGTGAGGCCCAAGAATAGCTTAGGGGGAAGACCTTGACACATAAGGTACATAGGTGGGGTGTCAAAAGGTCCGAGGAAAAGCGTAAGTGGGAACTATTTCCATATGTCACAAAGGGAAGTTCAGGTGATACACCTAAGCTGGAGTATTTTGTGGCAAAGCCTTCAGGAAATGGGAATTTTGGTTACTTATTTCTTTATATCAAAAGGATCTTTGGTGGAAGACCTGAGGTAGAGGATAATTTCCTTCACTGAAGTTGGAGTAATTAATGAAGGAAGTTGAAGAATATTTTGATATAATTGTAACAAATTTTAGGAGAAAAGTTCTGGCTACAAATATATTTATAAAAAGGAATTTCTTCTTCGGACAGTATAAGTTTTAAGTACAGTGAGTCATTTTTATAATATGCTTTCCAGGAAAATAAAATAAAATAAAATAAATTTGTTAGTCTAAAAAAATAAAGCCTTAATAACAGATCATTGGCAATTTTTATTCCTTGCAGGGTATTTCAATTTAAGTAGTATTTTTTAATTTTAATTTCATAAAAAATGTAAAAAATTCAAATAATGTTATTTAAAAAAAAAAGAAAATGCCGAACCCAGATTTTTAAATATTTTTTTTTACTAAAAAACAACATAGAAAAGCTTTCCTAATTGATGTGAATGCATTTTTGGCTTAATTATGTAAAATTTTAACCCCCTGATCCAATTGCAAACTTCAAGGTTTACAAATTTTGGCTTCGTGAATTTAACTTCCTTTTTTTCTCATTAAAAAATAATATTAATAATAATATGATAATGGTATCAACCTTATTAACAATTTTTTTTATTGGTTCAAGCACATTATAATTTATAAAAATGTTTCCCAGAGAAGTGCCATATATTAACTTCCTATTTTTAAAATAAAAACCATTTTAAACTCGTAGAAAATAAATTAAATTATTTCTTAAAATGTTAACAATATTCAAACCCTAAAATGTGCCATAAAAATAGCTTAAAAATACTTCCTTGGGGAATGCTAATCAAGTTCGAAATCAGTCAAATGGAAATTCTATTTCCACATATTTGTTTTGGCCTTTTGGGAGCTCTAATGAAAACGTTGACTTTCGGCTTTATATAACACACACACTTACACCCGCAATACCCACACTTCCAAGGGTTATTTATTCATGTCAGAAGTTGGAAGACCGCGAACAGGACGCAATTATTCCTCCTGCCCACTGTCGCTCTCCTTTTGCTCCTTTCTGACCACAACACAGACCCGAATTCAACACCTTTCGATTTCGACTTGGCCAAGAATTAGTTTGCCAACGCGGCTCAAGCTGGCCAGACGCAAGAACAACAGGCACATTACATTATAAGGGAGTCGAAATTGTAAGAGAGAGAGCAAAGCAAAGCAAAGCAATCGAGGAAAAAGTGAGTAAGGATCCAAGCAG
The DNA here is from genome assembly GCA_008042515.1 of Drosophila truncata. Taxonomy (NCBI): domain Eukaryota; kingdom Metazoa; phylum Arthropoda; class Insecta; order Diptera; family Drosophilidae; genus Drosophila; species Drosophila truncata. The sequence continues at coordinate 83,362 of VNJQ01006215.1, read as the reverse complement.
TCAAAGTATTTACTAGCTCTGGGAAATTGTCACAAATCCATAGTCATATAACTTCATATATATATTGCATTTTCACAGTCTATATTTTCTTTTCTGTAAATTCCATAAACTTGATTATATTGCAGTCATGCCGATGAATGGACAGGCAGGCGGACAAAATGGACGCAAGCGTCGCGATAATGAAGGTGCGTATTACAAAATTCTGAATGGGGCGGCGGCGGCATCCTGCTGCAGTTCCTCCGCTTCAGCTGTTCGTTTCCCAAACACTGCACTTAATGATTCAGTAGTAGTGGGGGCGATATAAGGCAACTTCTTAGCCTTCTGTGGATAAAAGTTTAGTTTAGGGCCGCCTTCGACGACCTTGAAGCATTTCAAGTTGGCTAAAAAAGTTTCGCCGGCGGAAATTGTCTCAAGTTTCCACTAATGCCACTTTAAGCGAGAAGAACTTGAACATTCATTGCATTTTATTTTCGTTTTAATTTAGTTTTCAGTTCTTGGCTTCACTTTCCTTATTTTTGTTTTTCGGCAAATTGCATGCAGACACGAACGAGGGCGCGAACGAAATGGAAATCGCAATAAGTTTAGGGATTGAAATCCTTCTGGGCCTGGGCTGTGGGAATCGGGGCTCTGGGATCAAAGGGTGGGGCCCCTGGCTCTGGCTCGAAATTAATTTGCACATTTTCAATTTCCCATTTTGTGTGTCGGCTAATAGATTTCTCGGTGAAGCTATCCACCATTCGGATCTGGATGCACGAGAAGGACATCGGCAAGCTAACTCGCATTTTGTGGGCGGGCCAAGGGAATCGTCTCAGTCAGCAGGCCAGTAACAATGGGCGGGTGAAGCGCTTCCTGGCCGCCGTACCCCATGTCATGGTAAGACTACATATTATCTCTCTTTAACCGAATTCCCAGCAGAAGAAGAAGCTACATTTTCACTCCACATAGAATGCCATCAAGGATCTGCATCAGGCTGTCATAGATAATAATCTGGAGAATGTTCAGTCGCATTTGGAGCCACCGGTGCCTAGTGCTTTGGTCACCTGCAAGGATGGCAATGGCCTGAATGTAATTCACAAGGCCGCTGGCCTGGGACACACCAAGATCCTGGAGTATCTGGTGGGCATTTGGCCGGAGGGAGCCCACGAGACGGACATCACAGGCAAGACGCCGCTCCACTGGGCCGCCAGTGCCAAGAACAATATGCGCTGTTACACCCTGCTCACTCAAGCGGGCTGCGATGAGGAGGCCGTCGACTATGTGAGTGGGGGGGAGTTACCACGGGGAATATTTTGAGTAAGGTTTGAGTAAGGCTAGTTCTAATTCTTGTCTCATTTTTGACCGACCTTGGCAAGCATTCGTTAGTGCAAGTAATAATACACCTTATCCATTATTAAGGTATAGTTAGCTGACCTCTAAATACATATTTACACATAACAAATAACCTGCTTAGAGTACCTTTTGTTTAGGGTTCTTAGGAACCTAAAGATACTTCTAGTTTTTAGTAGCTCCTCTTTTGCCCAGAAATCGATGGGAAGTAAGAGTACCTTAGACAGCAATTAAAATGATTCATTGCGGCAATTTCAGAAAATGAAGACACCTTCGTACTATCGCCACAAGCCGCACGAAATCGAAAGGGCCTTCCTGGTTTATGTGCCGGATGCGCCGCGTGTCTCCCCCGACAGCGTCACCGATTGGGAGGCCCTGAGTGATGAGACTGGCGGTGGTGACAGTGTTGCTGGTGGCGATTCCAGCTCCAAGGTGACTATAGGGGGGTGGGGGTTTTGGTTTCGGGAAATTATCCCTTAACTTAATTGCTGCCCCTTAAATATACCCCCAGAAACTGGACATGAAGGTGGCGCCGATGGGAAATGGTCGCAAATCGTTGGACGATAGCCTTGAGAATACCTCGGAGCTGGACACCAACGATGGGTAAGTTCGAGGGAAGAAGCTTAATGGGTCTTAGATCCGAGACTCGGCTTAAGTTTGGCTGCTGCCTGCGCTTCTGCCTTTTTTCTTTTTGAGTTGTGTTTTTCGGTGGTTTGTTTGGTTTTTTATTTTTGGGTGGCATGGCTTTTTGAGAGAGAATCTTTTGCATTTTGAAATCGCAGTACGAGTGCCAATGAGGATGATGATCTGTCAAAGGCGGATGCGGAACCGGAAGTGGAGGCCATTGCATCGCCATTGCAGCGACGACCGGAAACGCCGGGCACCTTCAACACGATCAATGGCAACGGCGATGACAGCAGCGAGGCCGAGGTGAGTCCTGCTGCCTTTTTGCTTTATTACCACCCCATTTCCTTCCTCCCTCCTGCCCTTAAACTATCCTTTGGCTTTCGATGGTTTTTATGGCTTTGGCTTTTGCTTGCACTCTTCCGTAGGAGGCTTTCGGTGTTTTGCATAAATTAATCAAATTAATTGAATAATTAAATAGCTTTTACGGTGGGTTTTGGAGACTCTGTGAAAGTAAGCCATTGTCGGCTCTCGCTTTTCCCCCCTTTCTCTCTCTCTCTGTCTCTCTCTCAACCTTTCAAGCTCGGCACTGTGCGCTTTTTGTTTAGAAATCCTTTCTAACCCGCTGTATATAGGCTGAGATCGAAGGAACGTAGAAAGAAACTGTTGTTGAAACACTTTTGGAAAGCACAATCAGTCGACAATTGTTTACTTTTACAGAATATTGCAAGAGCTATAAGCGCAGACGAAGGCGAAGAGAACGGAGGCGGAGATGCAGCCATCCTGGAGAATGGCAATAATAACGAGGCCGAGGAGGAGGATAAGGAGAAGCAGAAGCAGGAGGAGTCTCAAGCAGAGGAGGATGAGTTGCCAGCTGCAATCGAGGGCGTTGAGGACACAAAGCAACCCGAAGAAGAGTCGGCTACAGAGAGTGAGCTAGAAGGAAACAAAAAGACTGAAGTGGAAGTGGAACTGGAAGAACCGGAAGAGGATCAGAAGCCCGCAGAGGGTCAGCAGGAGGAATCCTGGGATCAAGAGGATGTGGATATCGAAATTAATGAAGTGGAGACCCAAAACGAGGACGATAAAGAGAATGAGAATGAGAACGATAACGATAACGATAACGAGAACGAGAACGAGAACGAGAACGATGACGACGATGAGGTACAGATGGGCGTGCTCTAAGTGTCCTCGAGCCGTGTTTTGTAGTTTGTTCACGTTTTGTATGTGCCGTACGCTCAATCCCAATCAATTTTATCCCCTCGTCAATGTGAACCTGTAAAACATGAGAAACTAATTAAACGAAAAAATGCAATTCCTATAAACATATATATATATATCTCAATGTCAATCAGCTGCAATCCAATAATTCCATTCATATCAATTTGTTAAAAAAACACTGCAAGAGCCACAGCAAAGAGCAAACTAACTTCAGCCGCAACGAAACTTTAGCAATCAACTTCAACTTCAAGCAAAAAAAAAGCCCGCTTAGATAACGAACTAGCGAAATCCTACGTATATATATATATAGATTTATAATTTGTAAAGCAACAAACTGTGTTACATGTTCTGCTCTCTCTCTCTCTCTCTAACAATATCTATATAGACGTAGCAATTATAAGTAGTAACCAATTAAAAAAATATGGAATGCAAAACCTGTGCAACTTGTGTCTCTTTTCCTTTCTTGTTTTTCATACTATTGCACCCCGGAATCCGAGTGTTTTCTTATCCATATCCGTATTAGTATCCTTTTCCGTATCCGTATCCGTTTCCGTATCCGTATCCTTTTCCCTTTCAGTTTCAGTTCTCTGTGTGTGTTTGTGTTATTATTATTATTGCTGTTTTTTGATCGAACCCAATGCCAGTGTCTGCGCCCCCAATTTGTGTTTATCGATTGGCTAAAATCAGCAGCTGTTTACCCGCAGATAGGCTTTATAATAATGCACTCCGACCGGCATATATTTTCACTTTCTGGTCTCTGGTCTCTGGTCTCTGACATTTCCAACTGGGACAGAGGGTAGAGCCTGAGGTCGAGTCGGGTTCGGAGCTCGGTCGGTCCTCAACTGTCAGTGGCGGCGGCATCCAGTTGTCGGTTGATGCGAATGGGAACTGAACATGCAAACGTCAGAATAGAACAGTTGCAGGCATTAGATATGTGATATTTGAAATATATATATACATATATGAATACTGCATTCCCTCGAGCGATTTGTTGGGGATAATCAAGTGCAGTGCCTGCAGTGGTGGGCGTTGTTCACTTTTTATGGTGGCAGTTCCACCAAGTTCTATTTTCAATGAAGCTTCAGGCGTATGCGTAATATCGCTCACACGCCACGTGGGCCATCAAACAAGTTAATTGCCTAGAGTCCTTGACAGGCCCAGCAATTAAGGCAGATGGATGGCTATTTTCCTATTAAATTAAGTTGCATCAGAACTGGCATTGTCACCTGTAGCTGCACCTATAGAGTTCTCTTTTGTAAAAAGTAATCTTTTTTTTTACTACTATTTCATGTATGTGACTCTGCACCTTGTAGCCATGTGTCTCATCATTAAAGCCACTAATTGTTAAGCCTTGCAATAAATCCATACAGGATGTAATAGCTTCGAACGACAGCAAACCGACGACGGAGGGAAGAGCAGCTGAGCCGCAGGAGGAGGATGGCAGTGAGTCCCTGACATCAGCCATGGCCATCGAGGGTTTCGTGCAGGGAGCACCTGAGGATTATACAGTTCAGTCTCAAACTGCAGTTGATGAAGTATACATACAATGCTATCCCTTTTCTATCAGTCACATCACCCTGTCTGTCTCTATCTCTATATTTCTCTCTGTTGCTGGCTCACCTGGCTTGATTTTGATTTTTGGCACTTGAACTAACTCACTCATTAATGCAGACCATCGAGTTATTTGTTGATAAATACAAAAAAAGAAAAAAACCCCCAAGGATCTCACTCTTAACGCTTTCAATGATGCACGTAAAAGTCACGTCAAGGTGTGTCCATATTCCATCATCTCATAAGAGATGTTATTTTCCCATCTTTCGCAGGATACCCGCATTCAGCGAATTGTCGAATCCGGGGACTTGGAGCAGCTGGCTGAGATCGTGCTGAATGGCGAAGGGGGACGCCTGATGGGTTTAAAGTCACCGGAACCGGAAATACAGGCCTTTCTCAACAATGTGCCCAGCTATATGGTGAGTGAACCACAAGCCGGAAGCCAGGCAGGAAGGAAGTGAGGAAGGAAGAGCCACTTTCTGGCCCACTAATTATGGCATGCATCAAAATAAAATATACAACATTTCCCGTTCGACAGGAGAAAATCCATCGCGTGCACGATGCGGCACGTGACGGCGGACTGCTGGCACTGCAGCAGGCTCTGGATCGCCGGAAGTTTGCCATTGCAAAGGACGACATATCGCCCAATGGCTCCACGGCCCTGCACGTGGCCGTACTCTTTGGCCACACGGGTAGGTGTTGCTATCACCGGCTTAGAATTTCTATATTTCTATATATTTATGATTGCCTTTACGCAGACATCGTTCGGTACCTGGCCTCCCGTTTCCCGGAGACCATGACGATTACGGATAATGACGGACGCACGCCGCTTCATTACGCAGCCACAATTAAGGACAATGGTCACTTCTACCACATGCTCCTGCAGTTGGGTGCCAATCCCAAATCGCTGGACAAGGTAAGTGGAAAGTCAAGGGAAGCAATTACCAGCAGGTGGAAAAAATAGGAAGGAGTTTGAAAAGCTTACTTAAATCTCTTGGAAAACATTTTAAATCTAATTTTAATTTATATTTTTATGTTATAAAGTATTTATTTATTTACGAAGGATTTAAAGCGCTGAAAATGAATAACTTAAATCTCTTTTAAGATCGCTAAACAAGTTAAATATGATTTTTATTTATTTATTTAAAGTTTGAATTTATTACAGAAAAGTTATTAGATTTGAAAAAATTATTTTCCCTTTCCTATTATATTTTTTTATTACATTCTATTTTCTTTGAGTGTCTGCAATTATCAATTTCCTTTATTTTCATATTTTAAGGCAAGAATATTAACCATTTGCTTTAAAAAAAAATAGACCTTCCGTTCAAGAATAGAACCTTCTCGTACTGCAAGTAAATTTGGGAAATTAGCCAGCTGTTTCAGCATTTTAAATGACAAACGAAAATTGTTTTTAAATTACTCACTAAAAAACCCAAACCCGCCCTCCAATGTGGGCCAAGGCTTCGCTGTCTTGACTTTCAAATGTCTATTGCAGCGAATGATGGGAATCGATAGGCCATAAATATGTGATTAGCCAGAAAATGAATAAAAATAACAAGATATTTAAAATTCAATAACCAAACCAAACACGCAGCTGGGCCACTCGGCCGAGTTTTATCTGGACAGGGAGAAGGCGAAAAACATACTCAACTACACCGAGCTGCTCAACATTTTTGGGGCCGAGGAACTGGAGAACCAGTTGCTCAACGACCAGGGTAAGGGGCGTGAGGCCACCTGCAGCTGTTTCCAGCTTGACCGCTTCGCCCAACCATCCATCCATCAATCCATTCAACCTATAAACTATCCCTCCATTGGTCACCCATCACCCAATCCTTCATTCGGGACACCACGATCCAAGCTTTAGTGGCGTTTTTTGTTTTCACACTCGCTTTCGCTGGCCACCACACACGAGGACGACGACTACGACGACGAACCCTTACACACTCGTGCCGAAGGTAAACCGAAATAATTAAGTACATTTGTTTGCCAAGTCAAACACATCCGGGGGGTTCGCCGCTGGCTCTAGGGCTAGAAAAACTCCGCTCCGTTCCGCCGAGGGCTAGCTGAACTCAGTCAGTCATCGATTTTCGGTCGCACGGTGCACTCGGCGTATACGTGATACGGTTTGCCTCAAGTCCAGCACTGCGTATACGCGATTTGTTGTTCGCAAAGCAAAATAAGAAAAAATAAAAACAGAATAAAAATGGAGGGAAATCGCAATGAATTTTTTAATGAAATCATTGGCAATATTGATGACATATTCGGTACGTAAACTGCACTTTCCCGGCAAAGCACTTGCGCCTTTTTCTTGAGCACCAGACAACATCCTTGAATCCTCTCATCCGTTTCTGTCTCATTTGGGGTCGGTGTTTTTGTATCTGTGTCCTTGTCAACGCTTTGGTGTGTCTGTTGTGTCTGTTGTTGTGTGTCTGTTGTGTGTGCATAAACTGATAATCCAAATCGAAAATTGCCAACCAAAATGCTGCTACGGAATGCAGTTCCCGATGACCTGCACAGCGCTCGAAGGGAGCTGCAGGATGGCGAAATATCCAGAACCTTGGAGCGTTGCTACAGCGTCATTTCGGAGTCGGGCAAACTGCTGAGTGGCACCACAGCCTCGGCTTTGGCACACCGAAAGCCGCTGAGTGCCTCCTCGCTGCAGCTGTCGGTGACCAGCTACCTGAGCCGCTTCCTCAAGCGTTGTGTCTATGAGAAAATCAAGCGTCGCCAGACCCGACTCGATCACAATCTCTTCGATGTCCTGTGGCCCGCCATGCGGAAGACGTCGAAGGCTCGCCATTTGGAGGAGGACATTAACTGCGGGATTATAGCACCTGATTTCGATGTGTTTGTGGTGTTCCAAGAGTTTCTGGTGCCGCTGCTAAAGGATATGCATTGCCTGAGCATTGATGCGGATTTTAAGCCTCAACCTCGACTGGCTTACTTTCCCATGGACAATGGCGAAAGGCTAAATACGGCGGCTTTTGTGTTCGACGACGAATCCCTGCTGGTTACCCGTTGTCTGGTGGAGGCTTCGAGGAATTTGGATCAACTGGAGCTGCCGTTGAACCTGACAATTGGCCAGCTAGAGCAGGCGGAACGCTTGATGATGGGCAAAATATTTACTACAAACTTTGCTGATGCCATAGGGGAAACGGATTCGGGGAATTATTACACTTTAACTGAGCTCCTGGAGCCGGACTCAGAGGTGGCCATGATGCTGAGCAGTTTGGGCCTGATGATACCCCTGCTGGACACCAAGGATCTGGTGCAGGCTGCCGAATCCACGGCCTTTAATGGTGCTCTGTGGCCTTATGGCCGGGGAGTGTTTGTTAATTCGGCCCACAACTTGGCCGTGTGGCTAAATTGCCAGGAACACTTGCGAGTGATCTCCACCACCAGCAGCAAAGACCCCGCGGACATGGGAGCTGCCTATACGAGAGTGGGTCGAGCCATAAGCTATCTGGAGACGCAGCTGCACTTCAAGGAGAGCTACCTGCTGGGATATTTGCAATCGAGGCCCAGCTACTTGGGCACTGGCCTCAAGATGACAACCATCGTGAAGCTGCCCAATCTGATGAAGGAGATGGATAACCTGCGGCATCTGTGTTCAGTCCGGGGATTGAGCATGGTGACCAATCGCCTCTCGAAGCTCACAGTGCGCCTTGTAAATATGCAAAGTATGGGCGTGGTGGAGTATGTGCTGTTCCAGGACTATTGCACGGCAGTCACGAATATTCTGTCGCTGGAGAAGGACATGTCTCTGACCAATTCCAAGCACATTGCCACCATGCTGGTGAAGATCTTCAGGCGCAAGAAGAACAGCATTGTGGATCGCAACTAAGAGCAGTTCCAACTCCCTGTACATACGAAAGCAAACTTAAAACCTAAAACCCCAAATATATATTATATAGAAATCTGTATACTAAACTCAACTTGTGTCCTCATCTAAATTCTCCTCCGCTCATGCTGCGCTTAAAATCTCAATCCGCAATCGTAAGTGCCGCTTTGAGTTACACCTATCCTAGTCGTAACCGTAACCGTAACCGTGTCCGTGTGAGTGTCTTGTCCCCAGGACTGTGATCTCGTCACGATTTCCATATGATTTGCCAAGTCTCTTGAGTTCCACCGGCATCGGCATCCTCATCTTCGTTTGGTTAACCCCCTAAACCCTGGCCCCTTCCTCCTCCCGCCTCTCAAGGACAACGCTTCTCCTCTCGCTTTGTGTACATAGATTTGCGTGGGACTCGACCCACTGAGTGTGCCTCAAGTATTCCACGCCTTCTGGAGTGACTAATGCAGCTTATCTTCCTCACAGGTCAGGCGCAGCCGGTTAGCTTTCAGGCCAATCCCATCTTCAAGACGGAGCAGGGCAAATATCTGGCTGATTGTGAGTATTTTTTTGGGTAAAATGTACTTTCGAACTTAATCTGTTGTATGTCCTTAGCTCTCGCTGATCCGTTGATTAAGGCCCTCACGGAAATAGCCAATAAACGACCACGAGACCCGGTGGCCTACCTGACCAACTACCTCCAGCATTTCATGGGCGAACGCAAGCCAATGACCGAGGTTCAGGTTCACTCGGGCAGCAGCAAGAATAGCACAAATTCCACCTCTACTTTGGCTATGGCCAAAGCGAATACCACTAGAAATGGTCCTGGTCCAAGGAATGCAGATCTCATAGAGCTGGATGCTCGCTCCCTGGTGGAGGAGGAGGATGCCGAAGGAGCTTTGGCAGTGCAGCATTTGGAGGAGCGAGATGAACATGGTCAGAGTATGCTGCACTTTGCCTGCGCCAGATCCCATCGACGGGGTGCACTATACACGCTCATCGAGGAATCGGGCATAGATATCACCTACCGAGATGAGTTATATCGAACAGCCAGGGATGTCTCGCTACAGGCCAATCAGCCCAATAATGCGGCGGAGATTGATCGCTATATCCTAGCTCAGGCTGTTATTGGTGAGCTTAACTATTTATATTATTCTATGGTTATTTTTCTACTGGGTTCTTGCTTCTGCAGGCGATGTGGAACCCTTTGAGCAACTCGCCCTGCAAGGCTACGATCACATCCTGGATGTGGAAGATGAAAGCGGTCAGTCTATTATCGATGTGGTTCAGTCCCGACAGAACGAAGCCCTCACCGAGTTCTTGGGCAATCTGCGAGGCTTGGAGGAGACCCGCGAGGAGCTGCATCAGATGATCAGGGATAATAATATGGAGCGTGTAATGGAACTGACCGCTGTTGCCAATGCCAAGTGGTTGGTCAAGACCAAGAACTATTATGGTAGGGAAATATTTCTTAGAAGAGTTTTTCCTGATGATGGATAATCTCTTTGTTTAGGTCGAACTGCCCTGCACATAGCAGTGCTCAAGGAGTCCGAGGAAATTGTGCAGCATCTGGTGAAGATTTGCCCCGAGACCTTGAAGATCACTGATAATGTGAGTAGAAAAACCAATACCTCTGGGATCTCTTAATCCTAATTTTTTATCCCATCTCCGCCAGCTGGAGCGCACTGTCCTGCACTATGCCATGGGCACCAATGCCCTGGAGAGCGTCAGCCGGATTCTGATCCAGAATGGAGCCAAGCGTACGGCCAAGGATCTGAAGGGAAGGCAGCCAAGTTATTATTTTATCAACAAGGCGGATATACTGCGCCTGCAGGAGGAGGAGGAGGAGAGCCGCTGAGGCACGCAGTCAAGCAAATATAGTTTAAGTTTAGAGTACTCTAAGTCGTTATATAGTCCAATAAAGTACAAGTATATAGAAGGTTATGCTGACAGAGAGAGAGAGAGAGAGCTGTTGGCGATAAGCCGCTCGTGCCTGGCGCCCTGATTGATTCGACCACTTTCGCTATCACACACATGGACACTCGAAAGGTTCTGGTTTTTGTTCTGGTTTTGTTTGTCTGGTGAAAGGGAATCGGAGTCCAAGTGGGGGTTCCGGCGCAAGTTCTGGGCCAGCGATAAGATTAAGCCTCTGGCACTGATTAGCATGACTTTGATGGACAATAGGCCGCCTTGGAGAGCAACGGTGACGTCCTCAAGGGGCCTTTCCCTTTCGCTATCGCTATCGCATCCGGATTACAAGCGCCAGGAGGCAGCCTCAATCCTCTGACGCTATCACTTGTCTGTCCGACAGTCCGTTCATGGTAATTGTTATCGGTTCGGCTTTACGAGTACAAACTCTCAGATTCATTGTTGGTTTTCCTTTCCTTATCGATATCGTGCTTGTGAAGTGCACTGATTTGGTGTCCATTAGGCGGGTATCACTTGAAACCTGACGTCTGGTCGGAGTACGATTAGCTTCACGGTTAAATGCGAGGTGTAAAGCGAGCTCGTAGCCAGTTAAGAGTTGAGTTTCATTCAGATCTCTAGCGTGTGCGGTGCGAATTATTAAGTGGTGCGGAAATGACAGCGGAAACGAATACGGGTTAGTTGCAGGTCCTTAAAGAAAAGGAGAGAGAATTATTTACAGATTTTTGAGAGAAGAGATCCTTTTGTTAACTATTTTTAATTGATACATCTCTTAAAATAAAAGAAATCGGTAGAAGTGTAAAGTTATCAGATGATTAGAGGAAGCAACGTTATAAACAAGCTTTTAATAAGGATTACTATTAGATTATTAGAGTTATCCAAGTTTGAAGAGGGAATTTACTCACAGGATTTATTTATTTTTTATATTTAATAGGACCCATGATTGGGCAGCGGCATCTGCAGGCTTTCCTGCTCTTCCTGTCCATTGTGGTGAACTACATGGCCAAGTTTAATGCTGGTGTGGCTGTGGTGGCCATGACGAATGCCGAGAGTACCAATCCAAACTTTCCCGTGAGTCTCAAGAGGATTATTCCAAAAGTTACGTGATTTATCCCCTTCCTTTCTGCAGGAGTATGATTGGAATGAAATGGAGCGATCCTACATCCTGTCCAGCTTCTTCTGGGGCTACATTCTGACGCAGTTTCTGGGCGGCTGGCTATGCAGACGTTATGGAGCAAGGATCACCATGTTTGTGTCCACAATTGGCTCGGCCCTGTTGGCCCTGCTGCCGCCTTGGTGCGTGTCCTGGGGTGGCTGGCAGGCTTATTGCGCCATCCGGATGGCAATGGGCTTGTTTCAGGGCTTCCTCTTTCCCTGCATCCATGCTCATTTGGCCAACTGGTGTCCGGTGAACGAGAGGAATCGTCTGGGCGCCTTGGCCAACACGGGTATCGATTGCGGCACCCTGGTGGCCATGTTTGCCAGCGGATTACTGGCTGCCTCCAGCATTGGTTGGCCCGGGATCTTTTATGTGTCCAGTGGTGTGGGCATCTTTTGGTGCATCATTTGGCTGATTTTTGGAGCCAATACGCCAAGGGAATCCAAGCTGATTAGCGAGGCGGAACTTAACTACATCGAGACTTCGATTAATTCCAGTCGCAAGGCGGAGGAGGCGGAGCAGAAGGCCAATGGACCGATCCCGGTGCCTTGGAAGGCCATTTGGACATCGGTTCCCTTCTGGGCTCTGATGATCACCAGATGCTGCCAGTCGTGGGGCTACTCCACCCTGCAGACCGAAATGCCCGCCTACATGAACGGTGTCCTGCTGATGGACATGAAGAGCAACGCCATCTACTCGGCTCTGCCCTACTTCACCTCCTGGCTGATGGCCTTTGTCTATCTGATCATTGCCGACATCCTGCTGACCAGGGGAGTCATGTCCATCACTGGCATTCGCAAGAGTGTGAATTCGATAGCTTTCTTTGTGCCTGCCATTGCTCTGATAGGTGTTAGCTTCCTGGACAGTGATCAGAAGACCCTGGCAGTGGTCTTAATGTGCGCCAATGTGGGTATCAATGCGGGATCCACAATTGGCAGCACAATAAACACCATTGACTTGTCGCCGAATCATGCGGGAATCCTCATGGGAATCATCAACACGGCGGCCAATGTGGTGCCCATTCTGACGCCACTCCTTGTGGGACTTATCGTAAAGGATGATGTGAGTTTAAAATATTTTTATTTTGAGATAAAATTCTTATTTATTTATTCGGAATCCTTACAGCACGATCGCACTCAATGGCAAATTGTATTCATCATTGCGGCTGTTATCTTCTTTGTGGGAAATATTATTTATTTGATTTTCGGTAAAATGGTTAATCAACCCTGGGATGCACCTGACTTTTTGGACAGCCAACGATCCCTGAATCTTCAAGAGCAAGGAGTAGGTGCCAAGGCTCTGGAAGCTAAGATAAGTGAGGAACTACAAGAAGCCAAGCGAAAAGAGAGTGAAGCTGGTCTTGAGAGCACGGAAGAGCATCTGTAGTGAGATGATCAACTCGAAAATATCATTGAAATTAAGTAACGGCTGGTCCGGGACTCTTTGTTTTACAAGAGTCTTTGTTAGAATATTTATACGATTTTATATGTAAGTCCAAAGTCTTCCCAATGAGTAATCTAAGATGTAAATAAATAAGGAAATATCAACTGATTACACTGCGACCTTGTCATTGAATTAACTTTCGGCAAATGTTCTACAAACAACTTGCATTATCAGAAAACACTGATTACTATAAGAGGTTGTGGCTGTACAAACTGATCGTAAATAAGCGAAGAATTGACGTATTTGACAGTTGAAACTAAGATCGATGGTTCCTTCAATTAAATTGACATGTGTTTCCAAGACCAGAAAGACTACAAATTGAAAATCGATAAGAAACGAAAATGTTGTAACAAGTTCTGTTGGGATAAAAAACATAGGGTTTCTGGAGCTTAATCTATCATGGGTTTTCCTCAGTTTATGAACTTTGAGTTGTTCTTTATAGGTGCTTCAAGAGGTTCTCCGCCATCTGCCGAGATATCAGCTAATCTTTCAATTATGATTAACTTAGGTCAGTTATTAAGAAAACATTAAGTATTATTTATGGAATAATAATACATATTAAAGAACCCTACAATTTGTAATCAGTTAGATGGGTTTATTTGCGCATTAGATTAACTATTCTTGGAATAACCAATGGTATTTCTGTTTTATGATCCTAATCGCGTGCCAGGCTCTCTTAAGCCATGACATGATCTCTTAGTGTTAGCACACACGCGTTGAAACCTTATCATTATAGGATAATCTAATCGATTAGCCAAATGTTGCTTATCAACTCATATGATTGCAAATCGTGGCAGGGTGTGGTGTTACCACAGTTCATTTGGGTTCAATTAGTGTACAAAATCGGACGTTGAAGGGTTAGTTTTAAAAATTAAAAGAAAAAGATGACCACGGAAATAAATAAAGGTAAGGAAAATAGTTGGATATCTTTATCTTCCAATACTAACAGTGAAAAGTGAAGGTCTTAAAGGTTTATCTTCAGGCTTAAGCAATTTATATTGTGTGTTTTGGATAAAAAAATTTTAAAGGAATATTTTTATCAATTGAAAGTGAAAACTCTGTTGCAAAAATAAATCTACATAATGAACCTTAACCCAAAATACTCAAGGTTAAGCCATAAACTTAATAAATACCATAAAACTCTTACAAACATAAGTTTACAAAACCCTTTATTAAATTAGTTTTAAATAAAAAGTAAAGTGAAAGGAAAATATAAATAAAAAGTAACTGAAAACTCTCCGCCATATATATTATATTATATAATGGACTTTAATCCATTGTTTTCGGTATTCGGCCATAAACTTGACATACTTTTCGGTGTCCGATAAACCCCACGGACCACATCCATGTGACGCTCGAAAAGGGCTATAAATCGTACAGCTGTTGGAATTTGCGATATATTGAAGTTGCGATAACAATACAAGTGCTTTTCAGATTTTTCTGCTCAAATTTATAGTATTTCCCCTTTTTTTTTATTACAGGTCCCGCACTGGGTATGCGACATGTCCAGACTCTGCTGATCTTCCTGAACATCACCTGTGTGTATATTGGACGCCTCAATGTGGGTGTTTCCGTGGTGGCCATGACGAATGCAGAATCCACGAATCCAGATTTTCCTGTAAGATATATACAATTTGTAATTGTTTGAATTTTTCTAAATCCTTTTATTAAACAGGAATACGACTGGACAACCTCCCAGAAGTCTTACATCCTGTCCAGCTTTTTTTGGGGTTACATATTCACCCAGTTCCTGGGCGGCTATCTGTGCAAGCGGTACGGTGTGAAGAGCGTCATGTTCTGGGGATCCTTCAGCTCCGGCCTCTTCAGTGCCCTAACGCCTCTCTTCATTAGCTTTGGCGGATGGCAGGCTTACTGTGGTATCCGTGTACTGATGGGCTTTGCTCAGGGATTGTTATTCCCCTGCATTCACCAGCATTTGGCCAGATGGTCACCTCCCAAGGAAAGGAATCGTTTGGGAGCTCTAAGCCACACTGGCATCGAGTGTGGCAATGTGTGCGCCATGTTCCTTAGCGGAATGATTGCCAAGAGTTCCATAGGCTGGCCGGGAATCTCGTATGTCTCCGCGGGAGTGGCCTTCGGCTGGTGTGCCCTCTGGTTTGTTTTCTCGGCCAACAATGCAGTGGAGTCTCGGTTCATAAGTGAGGAAGAACTCCATTATATCGAATCCTCGCTGAAGCACAACGAGGACTATCACAAGGCTATCATACCCATTCCCTGGAAGGCTATTTTGACCTCAGCTCCGTTCCTGGCTCTCCTGGTGGCCCGTTGTTGCGAGGCCTGGGGACTGAGCACGCTCCAGGCCGAGATCCCGTCGTATATGAATGGTGTGCTGGACATGGACATGAAGGACAATGCCTTCTTCTCAGCTCTGCCCTTCCTGGCCATGTGGGTTATGTCCTATGTTTATCTCGTTACCGCGGATCTTCTGCTCTCTGGAAACAAACTCAGTTTAACGGCTCTGAGGAAGACCTTTAATTCTCTGGCCTTCTGGGTTCCGTGTGCCACGTTGATTGGCATAGGATTCGTGGATCAGGATCAGAAGAACGTGGCCATTATCCTAATGACCATTAGTGTGGGGATGAACAGCGGTGCCACCATTGGCACCTCCCTGAACACCATTGATCTGTCGCCAAACCATGCCAGCATTTTGATGGGCATTGTGAATACAGCTGCCAATGTGGTGCCCATTGTTACTCCCTTGGTGGTTGGCTTGGTCGTCGAAGAAGAGGTGAGTTTTTATAGATTCATTTTCTATATAATTTAATTATTTCATTAAATTATTTTTAATCATTTTTTCTTTTCTAGAGTAATCGCTCAGAGTGGCAAATTGTGTTTATTATTGCCTCTGTGCTCTTCTTTTTGGGCAACTGCGTCTTTTTGATTTTTGGAACGGCTGTCTGTCAGCCTTGGGATGCTGAGGATTATCTGATGTTAAAGGAACCTGAAGTGGAAAAGGGAGCATCGCAGAAGGAGGTGATTCAAGCAGTTCCCTCTTTGGAAATGAATGACAAAATTAAAGATAGTACGGATTCTTTGGATAGATAATAGAAAACTGTATTTAAATTATTATAATAATAACAATATTTTTTATAATTTTTGAATTTAATATATAAACTCTTTTCTGGAGTAGTTTGTAGGATAATCATTGTGGAAAATGTAATAAAATTACGTAAGTTCTATAAATTGCTAATTAACCAAATCTATTATATGTATTTTTCATATAAAAATATAAATAATCATTATGATGATAATATTTGTATCTGTAACTTTGTATTTATTATTACAATCCGTTTGAACTATTTAAGCAAAGATATTAATTTTCCTTTTTCTTTAAAATGTTTTCAGTACGCAGCCACCGAAAAGTAGGCAATCATTTTCAATTGTTTGGAAAATCGTAAACATCGTTCTAACTTTATTTATATTATCTACAACAAGTTTGCTCTACTAAATAATTAATAGCTGTGAAGTAGTTTATTACCTTTACCTTTAACACATATAATTATACACTGTGAACATTAAGTTTCCGGAATTTGTCATTTAAACTGCCCGTGAGGAATATTTTTCAGAGGTTTCTTTTTTGTTAGATTGGTTATACTATCTGTAATTATTATGCCAAAAATGCATTCTAACAGCTAGTTTATGTTCAGCAGGTGTTAAACACAGTCGACCTCGGTAGTGTTCTGCGATTTTTACGATAAAAAAACAATATTGATGAAGAAATAATTTGTGTCTTTAACAAAAATGTCGTGTGCGGAAATGCAGGAAAAGAAAAATCGCAGGTGAAACTAAAGGCGATTCGGTGAAGCTCTTATAAATCATGTTTTGATGATTCGAAGAAGTTGATCTATATTAAAAAAGTATTAACAAATTCCGGAAACTTACTGGTCACAATGTAAATCACAACCAGAGAAATTAATTAATTAATGAGAGCTATTAATTTAATTTTCACAAGTGCCGTGCTCTCCCGGTGTTCAAATTCGTCCCCCATTTGACCTTATCACCTGATAGGGTATCTGATAAGCAAAATTTGGCTTATCAATTGATTCGATTTGGATTTAAATGAAAACTAAGCTAATCCATTCATTCAATTTAATTTCTACCGTGGAGGAGAAAGGTTGCAGGCTGAGCTGAATCTGAGATGACTGCCGAAACGAGTAAAGGTAAGAAGATAAGGAACAGTCCTTCGGCGGGGGATCATATTTTGTGATTAAAAAGGGTTTCCCACGAACTTGACACACTTCCACGGTGCCCTTTTGCAGTCAGACCTTGCCCGCAGTGTGATAAGAGCATTCTGGCCATTCGCACGCCCATCGAGTGGTCGTAAATCACTCAAATTATGGTCGCGATAACGCTGTCTCAAGAGCCATTCAGATTTATTTGGCCAAGTTATTTGCTGGCAGGAAGTAGTACCCGCGATAATAATTACTGTGTTTCCCTTCTGTGAATATTTTTAGGACCTGCAGTGGGCATGCGACATGTCCAGGCCCTCTTGATCTTCCTCAACATAACAATCATGTTCATTGGACGCCTAAATGTGGGCGTGTCAGTGGTGGCCTTGACAAATGCAGAGTCCACTAATCCGGATTTTCCCGTAAGAGATTAAATGCTATTATTTTGATTTATTCTTTAACTGTTTGTTTTTTTTTCATAGGAATACGACTGGACGGAAGCGGAAAAGTCGTACATCTTGTCCAGCTTCTTCTGGGGCTACATTTTCACCCAGTTCCTGGGCGGCTATCTCTGCAAGCGATATGGCGTGAAGAGCGTCATGTTCTGGGGAGTCTTTGGTTCCGGTGTCTGCAGCACTTTGACGCCTCTCTTCATTGGCTTCGGAGAGTGGCAGGCCTACTGTGGCATTCGGGTGATAATGGGACTTGCCCAGGGAGTAGTATTCCCCTGTATTCATCAGCATCTGGCCAGATGGTCACCGCCCAAGGAAAGAAATCGTTTGGGGGCTCTCAGTCACACGGGCATCGAGTGTGGCAATGTAAGTGCCATGTTCCTCAGCGGAATGATTGCCAAGAGCTCCATTGGCTGGCCAGGAGTCCAGTATGTGTCCGCGGGATTAGCCTTCTTCTGGTGCGCCGTGTGGTTCGTATTTGCTGCCAACAATCCCACAGAATCTCGCTTTATTGGCGAACGTGAACTCGGCTATATCGAGTCATCGCTAAAGCACAATGAGAAGTACCACAAGACCATTATCCCAATTCCCTGGAAGGCCATTTGGACATCCGCTCCGTTCTTGGCCCTGCTCACAGCCCGTTGCTGCGAAAACTGGGGACTGAGCACGTTGCAGGCCGAGATTCCGTCGTATATGAATGGAGTCCTGGACATGGACATGAAGAGCAATGCCTTCTTCTCGGCTCTTCCCTTCCTGGCCATGTGGTGCATGTCGTATGTTTACTTGATTACAGCTGAGGTTCTGCTGAACAAGAACCTGGTTAGTTTGACGGTTCTAAGGAAAACCTACAACTCAATAGCCTTCTGGATTCCCTGTGCCACTTTAATTGGCATAGGATTCCTGGACAAGGAACAGAAGAACTATGCTATAGCCCTGATGACCATCAGCGTGGGTGTGAATAGTGCTCAGACCATTGGCAGTGTCCTAAACACTATCGATCTGTCGGCCAATCATGCCAGCATTCTGATGGGCATTGTGAATACAGCTGCCAACTTTGTGCCCATAGCCACGCCCTTGGTTGTGGGTTGGATTGTGGAGGATAATGTGAGTTTGAGTAATTTCTATATCATTTAATCTTTATTTACCTTTTCGTTATTCTTGTTTCCAGTCTGATCGCACCAAGTGGCAGATCGTCTTTATCATTGCTGCTGTTGTCTTTTTCGTCGGCAACGTCGTCTATGTAATCTTTGGCACAGCAGTAATTCAGCCCTGGGACGCAGAGGACTACCTACAGCTAAAGCAACCCGAACTGGCCAAGGAGCCAGCGAGCACTGGGAAAGCCAATGATGCCTCTTCTTTAAGTATTGACGAAAAGCCAAAGCTAAAGTGCATAAGCAGATAATAACGATCCATTACGATTCCGAGTAGTTTATAGTTTTTGTTATGTAAATAAAGCACTAAGTACAAGTACACTTAAACTTTGATTAGGTGGCAAATTATCACAGGGATTACATGGTTATTAGCGATTAGATTGATTTATGTGAATAATATTTTAAGTTTATAATTTTTACTCAGTGTAATTGTATGCCAAAAGTGTCCTTAGGGTTCTCAAACATTCATCAGGGCTATAAATAGTTCAAGATAACCCTGTCTCAAGAGGGGTTTCCTTATAAAAATATTATAAATGATTAGTTGAGACTAAAGGTTGGAGTTTTTGTAATAAAGATAATGGTTTAAACTTGAAAGGTTTAAAAAAAACACAGAAGATACAGAAGAATTCCATAGTTTAGCCAGAGTTACCTAGAAGGTCTTATTTGCCTTGAAATAATAAATTTTTTCTGGAGAAAGATCACTGATCAAATCGCTTTTATATTACCATTTTTATTGGTATTATTGACTGATATTATGTAGATTTTTTACACTTTCTTGTCATCCCATTTACCATTAATCCTTTACCGCGTACAACCGTCAAAAATAACACTTTAGGCCCCGTAGATTCCTCTGCCACTCAATCTTCAATCTGTTCAAAGCTTCCCCCCATTAATGGGAAATCCGTTCAAAGATTATTTGCCAAAAAAAAAAAACTTTGCTTTGGAATCCCTCAAAAAGATAATGAAAGCTCTAAGGCTAATCTTAAATCGAAACCCATTGAGCTTCCACTCCACTCAACCTCACAACATTGAGTGGCCAAGGGGAATCACTCGAGCCGGAATCCGATCAACCAAAGATTAGGGTTTTCTTTAAATTAATAAAGGTCAATAAATTGATAGGAACATTAAAAATACAGCAACGGAATGGGTGTTGGCTCGGCACGGTTTCGGTACATTATCGATTAGTTTATTATTTATTTAACTGGTAGCATCGCTTATCGGCGCGTTCCATTGGTTCGCCCAGATTAGAGCCATAAAGAATTGTATTAAAAAAATAAATTAAATCATACATTTATGGCCGATGGACGGGACTTTGAGTGTCGAGTGAAGTGAAGTGTAGTGAAGTTTAGCCTCTTTCCGCTTTCCGCTTTGAGCTTTCGACAGATGGGATCGGATTGGATTGGCTTGGATCGGCCTGGATTTATTTTCTTTGCGACTTCGAGAACCAAAAGCCTTTGCGTTTGACAATTGTGCCATAAATCTTTTGGGCAAATAAACACGTCTCCGGCAAATGGAGCGAGTGTAGTATGTTAAGTGGGTGTTTGTGTGTTTAATTTGCTTTTGTTTTTTTAATAGCTACCAACTCTGTGTAAATCCATCAATATTTGCTGATACAGTCGACATATGCATATGCTTTCGCCCCGACTTGCTACAATAGATCGGCTACGTCAGTCGGCCCGAGTTCTGGATCGAGGAGTGCGTCAAAGTCGCCCTGCGATCATCTCTCTCTCTTCTGGGGAGTCACCTGCGCGCAGGCGAGTCCCCCCGGACAAACAATAGAGCCGGAATAATGAATGGCGGTAAATGATATCGCTAAGAGTGGCGGTCCTATCTCCCGAAGCTTTTCGGCCCTCGTATAAATGTTGGCAATACAATGGCGTTTGGGCTTAGAACCATTCTGCCAACCCAGCAGTGCAGACCTAGAAAAAAAGAAGAAAAAAGAGAGCAAGGTGCTTCCAGTGATAAAGTTTTAAAGTGATAATTGATCATCATGACCCATAAACCGGACAAGGGCCCTCGCCTGGGCGTTCGTCACCTGCAATCATTCCTGCTGTTCCTCGGCCTCACCGTGATGCACATTGCCCGGTTAAATGTGAGCGTGGCCATCGTGGCCATGACCAATGCAGCCACCACGAATCCCAATTTTCCGGTGAGTTTTCAAAGAGGGGCCCCTTAAAGCGTCTACCATATGCTGACGAGGCTTCTCGTTCTTCCAGGAATACGACTGGAATGAGAAACACAAATCCTACATACTCTCCAGCTTCTATTGGGGCTACATCCTCACCCTCTGTCCCGGCAGCTTTCTGTGCCGTCGCTACGGCGCCAAGGTGGTCCTGTTTGTGGCCTGCTTCGGCACTGCCGTCTTCAGCCTGATGACACCCTGGTGCATCTCCTGGGGCGGATGGCAGGTGTTCTGTGCCATTCGCATTGTCCAGGGTTTGTTCCAGGGCGTAATCTTTCCTTGTGTCACCGAACACTTGGCCATGTGGTCACCGCCGGAGGAGAGGAATCGCCTGGGTGCCTTTAGCTACACGGGCACGGATTGCGGCACAGTGCTGGCCATGTTCATCAGTGGTATGATCGCCAAGGGAGCCATGGGCTGGCCAGGAATATCGTATGTCTCTGGGTCACTTTGCGCCGCCTGGTGTTTTCTGTGGCTCATCTTTGCGGCCAATAATGCCACGGAATCCCGATTTATTGGCGAACAGGAATGCAAGTATATTGAATCTTCGCTTCAACATAATGAGGACTTTCACGAACGAAGCATACCTATACCATGGCGAGCAATTTGGACTTCGGTGCCTTTCCTGGCGCTCCTGGTGGCTCGTTGCTCGGAGACCTACGGCCTGAGCACACTGCAGGCAGAGATACCCTCGTACATGAATGGAGTCCTCAACATGGACATCCAGAGCAACGCTGTCTTCTCATCACTGCCCTTCCTGGCCATGTGGCTTCTATCCTATGTCTACCTCATTGCCGCCGATGTCCTGTTGAAGAAGAAGTTCCTGTCGCTGACCTCGGTGCGAAAGCTCTTCAACACGCTCTCGTTTTGGATTCCCGCTGCTTGTTTGATTGGCATTGGCTTCCTCAACGAAGATCACAAGAAACTGGCCATCATTCTGATGACGGTGTCGGTGGGCATCAATAGTGGAGCCACCATTGGCAGCTCCCTGAACTCTATCGATCTGTCGCCGAATCATGCTGGCATTCTGATTGGATTGAGCAACACGGTGGCGAACGTTATTCCCATCCTCACACCACTGATTGCCGGAGTGATCGTGGCCGATAAGGTGAGTCAGCCGTGGGCCGAAAATAAAGGGAAATTCCGACACCCGACTTCCATAGAAAAACAAACCCAATCAATAACAAAATATATTTCCCAATTGTTTACAGCACAATCGTGGCCAATGGCAGATCGTCTTTGGACTAGCAGCTGTCATTTTCTTTGTGGGCAACGTGGTGTTCCTCATTTGGGGCACTGCCAAGGCACAGCCCTGGGATGCTGATGACTATCTAAAGCCCAAGGATGCTGAGTCTGGGAACAGCGAAAAGAAGAAGGAGAAGACACCACCGGCGGAGATAGCACCACCCATAGATCCCGTGTTGGAGCAGCAAATCACCTGGCCGGAGAGGTACACGGCACGGGCTGTGGAGTGATTTGTGGCGGAAGTTGAGGGCACTCGGGCGATCCGAACAATTGTTTTATTTAATCAGTATTAACCATAAGTAGGCTGTAATTTATATTTATTCTATTTATAAGGCGTGATCGTAGCGCGGGACTTAAGTAAATTATTTTCAATCGGATCGCTCGCTTTGTTCTGTTACCAATCGCTAGTGATTTCGGGCACTTGAATCGAGGAGGAACCCGAGCCGGAGCCCGAGCGCAATCTAATCTATTAATTTATCTTTTAAATGTATATAAGTACGCATATTTATTATTTGGATTGGAACTCATGTGGCCAATTGTCAATGGCTGAAAACTGGAGTTCAGGTTGTGTGAAGTGTTTTGCACTGCCTCGCTTTTTGATCTCTCTCTCTCTCTGTCTCTGTTGAGGGGTTCAAAAACATTTGGCACAGCTGTTTGTGAATATATGAATATATGGAATTGAATTGTGATACTTGTGATAACTTAGAAATAAACTGTTGACTTGTTTCTCCGCTCTTTGTACTTTCTTTGCTCTATTTACCTTGGCTGCTCGTGGCTAAAACGGGTCTCTGGATCTCTGTGGGCTTAGATCTCTCCTCTCTGGTGGCTCTGTCTTAGACCAGCCTCCTTTCTGATTGGTAAAGCTATTTACGTCTTATCTGTGCGTATTTTTAACACCTGCTCGTGGCAGTTAAAGGTGTTTTTTCGTTTAAATTTAAGATTTAAAAAGGCTGCCTCTTAAGTTGATAAGTTTGCTAATTTAAACTATGAAATCATAGATTTAAATTGTTTTATTCCCTGGTTCCTAAAGGATTGACGTATCCTTAATATTTTCTATAGAGATTAGAGATTATGATCTCCCATATTAAGATCTCTGCCCCCCAGTGGGCCTACTTTGAAATTGAGTAAGGTCTCAGCCTTATCTTATCGATGTCTAATTCAGTCATAATTATCGCTTAACGATCGCTTTGTCATTTGATAAAAAAAATACTGCCGACTCTAATGGCCGGAACTAAAGTGACTGTAATTAGCTCCCGCAATTGATATAAAGCGCCGGGCAGACTGCCGTTGTTTTATTTACCTTCTGATAAGGTAAGGCGAGAACGAGACCCGAGAACCACCCGTCATTGTTATTGTTTGTATTTATTTTCCAGCTCAGTTTTGCTCAGTTCAGTGCTCTACGAGTGATTGGATTGTATGTGGATTGGAGCAAGTAGTTCTCCATTGGCATAGGGCTCTTGTTAAGTCATTTAATTGTAAATAATGTTGAGAGTATTCACTACATTCATGTTCTTCGAAATATAATTTTAGGAAAACATTAAATTTAATTGCTCTAAAATGTGAATTTATATCAATTTTATAATTAAAAATCATATTATTCCATATTCCGTTGAGTTTTCCTATCCTGCTCAGTGCGTCCTCTGGCATCTCGTTTCACTTTCGATGTAGCCCCATCCAGAGATCGTTCTCCATCATTGTAGCATGTTTCCCTTGAATTGATAGGAATAGAACTTGGCGGCACGCGGCCAGAAATCAAGTTTCGGTGCAGCTTGTTTGCGATTTTGGCGGGCAAACAAGTTTCGCAGCATAGCTCAGTTGTTGCAGCTACTTACTCCGCCCATCTCTGGCCAGTTCGGTGATTCGAGGTGGTGCCACCAGACGCATATTGTGCACATTGTCGCAATGACGATAACATCATTCAACTTGGTGGCCAAGGGTGAGCAGTCAGTCCAAAAAAAATTGTCCTAAAGTTCGCAGTCAGAGTCTTTTGTTTCGACAGATCCCAAATGGGGCATCCGTCACCTGCAAGTGCTGTTCCTTTTCCTCTGCGCCACTCTGACCGTGGCCCAGAGATTCAACATGAGTGTGGCGATCGTGGCCTTGACCAATGCCAATAGCAGTAACCCAAATTATCCCGAATATCGGCTGACGGAGCAGCAGAAGTCCTACATTATCAGCAGTCCCTTTTGGGGCTCCTGCTGCACCCAGCTGATGAGCGGCTATCTGTCGAGTCGCTTTGGAGCCAAGATGCTGCTGCTGGGCATTATGTTCTTCACCTCCATAATCAGCATTGCCACACCCTTTGTCCTCGCCTGGGGCGGCTGGCAGCTGCTCTTCTGCGTTCGTCTCATCCAGGGTCTGGTAATGGGCGGCATGTGGCCCTGCCTGTACACACATCTGGCCAAGTGGTGTCCCAAGCGAGAGGCGAATCGCTTGGGCGGCGTGATGACCACGGGCTTGGATTTCGGTACAGTAATGGGCTTTGCCTTGAGTGGCGTGCTCTCCGCCTCGTCGCTTGGATGGCCGAGTGCCTTTTATGTGCCAGGTTAGTATCTAGATTTTATCTATATTCATATTCCTATTATAGAGAGAACAAAGAACTAAATATATATTATATATATATATATATATATATAATTAAAGATTTTCCTTAGTTTTATAATAATTTCCCATCTCCAGGCTACATGGGCATGGCCTGGTGCCTCCTTTGGCTGCGTTACGGAGCCAACTGCCCCTCGGAATCCAGTTTTATAAGCCTAGCAGAGCGCAAGCATATTGAGCTCGCCTTGGAGAAGAGCCAGGCCAATCATGGTGAGACCCCGCCAGTGCCTTGGCTTAAAATCCTCACCTCTCGTCCCTTCATCGTGCTGGCCTTGGTCAAGATGAGCCAAGCCTGCAGTTTCTATACTCTAATGCAACAGATTCCGCGTTATATTCACGGCATCTTTCGCTACAGCATCGCCGTAAATGCTCTGCTATCTGCCCTGCCCTTCGTGATTATGCTAATGTCCTCTTATAGCTTTATTTTCCTCACTGAATACCTGACACGACGCAAGGACATTTCATTGGCCATACTGCGAAAGACTATCAATTCTTTTGCCACCTGGACTCCAGCTGTGGCCCTGGTGATCTTGTCCTATGTGGGTGAACGGAATGTGGTGGGCAGTTTGTGTTGCATGGTGGCAGCAACGGCTGCCATCTCCGGACAGGCCATCGGTAGTTCCCTTAATCATGTGGATCTGGCGCCAAATTTTGCTGGACTTTTGTTTGGGATTAGCAACACACTGATGTCGGCGGCAGGGGTTATATCACCCATAGTTATCGGACTGGCGGTCACCAATGAGGTGGGGTTAAGTGTAATTAGGTTTAAAATAAAATAATTAAACTAATAATCTTGTAATATTTGCAGTCGGATCGTACACAATGGCGCTCAGTCTTCCTGGGCATCTCTGTGATTCTTTTCTTTGGTAATTTACTGTATATAATCTTTGGCGAAATGACTGTCCAGCCTTGGAATGAACCCCAAGCCAAGTCAACTACACAAGAAGCAGCTCCCAAAACAGCAGAAACACCTGTGAAGACGATAGAGGAACCTGCAATCTTTGTAGAAAGGTTTAACTATTTTTAATTGTATATTTTTAATAACGTATTCAGTGCTTATGTTGTTGTATAAAGACAGATTAAAATCACATTGATATATACTTTGTCACGTGTCCGCTGACGTGTGGAATTCGCTGCGACCAAAATTCGTGTCGCGCAGATAGTGAACCGGCGAATCATTGATCAGGGACATCACTATGGGCTTGAGCCCCAAAATGGAAGCCAGCTTATATTTGAGGATCACTGATTTGATCAGTTCCACCAGCTGGGCCAGTGACTCCTCCTGTTTGGCATTTGTGGCATTACTTTGAGCGTGCAGCAGGTAACTGTTAAAGAAGTGACAATAATTAGATCTACAGGTGAGTGGTTAGAAAAGAATTCTTACCCCTTGACTGCCTGTTCGATCACATCGTCATTGATGCGCTGGTGGCACAGGTATTCCTGCAGATAGTTGCTAACTTGAAGGAGAACAAACTGAGACAAGAGGGCCTCGCTCCAGTTGACATCATAGCTATAGGCGCGGCTCAGGATCAGCGTTTGTGGGACACTAAAAGATTACGTATATAATTAAATCTTTTAATGGATTGTTTAAACAGTCTACCCACCTGAGATGTGTGTTTACCAGCTCCCGAAATTGTTCCCTCGTCCGCACTCCAATCACGCTTACACACAACAGATTGGCATTATTGTTGTGCCTCTTTTCCAAGGCCTTGTTGCAAAGATCCAGCTGCATGGCCATCAACTCCGCCCGGGATACACTTTGCTGAGCCAGGAGAAGTTTGTTGTCCAGCAAATAGTTCTCCGTGGCATGGGTGTAGTTCTCCAAAGCCTGCTGTAAGAGTGTCTGCACCTGCGCTGAGCATTTCAACTTATTGGATTGTTCGGCCATGCTTTGTATTTTGTTAACAATTTCCTGGGCTTCTTCGGTCCACATCTCCGCCAGTTCCTTGTACATGAGGAAGTGCAGGGCCGCCAGGCGCAGCAGCTCCTTGCCGTTCTGCGGTTGATATTCCTTTATGTAGCTTAGGATGGCCTGTCGCAGTCCGCTCTTTTGGTCTTCATCAAACTGCCCGAGCAGCGACTCAAACTGCTCGTTATCAATCAGCGCATCGAAGCAGTAAAACATTTCTCGGTAGCGAGCTATCCCGATTAGCATCCGGACTACCAGTGACCAAGATTTCGCCTTGGCCAGTTGCCCATTGAGGGTTTTGGCCTTCTGAAGCACACTCACGATTCCCTCCATGGAGCACTCGTGAACAAAGCACAGGTGAGCCTTTATCAACAGCTCTACGTAGATTTGATTCTGCTTTTTGTGGGACAAGACTTGGGGTATCCCGGACATAGTTCCCGTAGGCGGCGGAGTAGGTAATCCATACTGCGTAATGATACCCGACAGACGCTCAAATGCTTCCGTCTCCTCGAACATTTGGCCATTCTGGTAGCGACGATAGGCCTTCAAGGCATCACAATACTCGAGCAAACAATTACCCAAGATGGTGGTATTAGGAGCCAGTTCAAGGAACAGGTGAAAGTCCCGATCGATGCTGTGGCCCCACAGGTCGGAGTTCTTCAAGGCATTCCTTGGCTGGTCTTTGGCATTGAAGATATAGAAGCGCGGACGGACGATGCAAGTGGTCAGTTCCAGGGCCAAACTCTCAGCGATCTCCTTTGGCGTCATTCTTGTAGATATTTGTATATCACTGACCACCAGCAGACGTTGCAGGCAATCCTCTCCAGCGGCGCTCTTAAGCAAAACACCGGCATCCTTGGTTCGCAGCACATCCAGATACTCTTTGTCCAGATACATGGCCGCTCTGTAGGCCAGCACAATGCGCCTGCCCAGCTCCACACCATATTTCAACTTTGATCCAATGCCCAGCAAGGTGTCCAGCGTTTGTTGCTTCTCCTTGGAAGGGATCTCCTCAAACTCCAATGCCACACTGTCTGAGCAGGTGTCGGAGAGATCACTGCCCCAACGGGTCATCACATTCTGATTGAGCGTAATTCTATTGAACTTGGGGAACGCACTCTTCTCAATCTCGCCCAGCAGCTGACGCTCCTTGCTAGAAAGATTGCTGATGCTGGTCATTCCTTCGGCCAATGCCATGGCGAATACAATAAATCGAAGATCATTCGGCCGAAACTCAAAGAGCTCCTGAAGACGCAAAGCCTCGACAATGTCGCCCTTGTCTAGGAGAGTATTTAAAAGGCTGTCCAGTCGGGTTTCCATATTCGAAGTTATCGTGGTTTTACCAGATATGCTGAGATCATCGATCCCAGCCAGTTCCTTGAGTTCAGAGAAGGATTTGTAGAGGACACAGCGCTCCTGTAGCATGATTTGTTCGTAATATTCCGAATGATAAATGGTTAACTGGGCGAGCTGATCCTCCGGCAGCTGCAGATAGCACAAAACCATATCGTACTCTATCTGATCTCGATCAAATGACTCATTTGGAAACAAATGATGCTGCTTAATTACGCCCAGCGCGCTCTGGAGTAGCTCGTAGCGCTGGATGCCCACTTGCCCGGCGGAGGACGAGGACGCAGCCTGAAGCAGAAAGTTCACCAAAATGGCGGGTGGCAGAGCATGTTGCTGAATCTCCCTTTCGTATTCTTGATGGGGTCGCAGTACGCCTTCTTCCAGTTCGGCCAGCCATTTCCCATAGACTATATCGCTCAATGGCAATTGTAGCAAGGTGGCCAGCTGAAGAGCTTCTTCGTAGGCTCGAGCTTCGGTGAGAGCGTCCACTAGTCGCCTGTATTCCGAGCTATCTCTCTTTACCAGTTGCTCCAAATCGATGTCGAGTTCCCTCAGCCAGGTGGCTGCCACACCAAAGACTTTGTGCAGCAGACAGAAATCCAACAAATCGCATATATCTCCAACATCGGAGCGACAGATGCAGTCAAGGAAACGCTGCTGCTGCAGAATGCAGTCAAAGTTGGACTGCAGTTGGATGATCAGCAGACCGATGGATCGTTGCATCACTTGTTTGCGTGGCAGAGAACCACATAGGGGCAGAGTCACTGCATTCTGGCTCCAGCTGCAGAAGAACTGACGCAGCTCCACGATGGTGGCATCGCTAAAGTCCTCCTGCTGGGCTGTCAGCTGCAGAAAGCGGCACAGATGCGTAAATTTGCAGTCCTGGAAGGCAACGAATTAAAATTTATAGTCTAAAATCAGAATTATTGCACTTACCGGCTGAAAGATTTCCAGGCTATGCAGCAAGGCATTTACCTGACCACCAGCTACAGCTCCTCGGATGA
The DNA here is from genome assembly GCA_008042515.1 of Drosophila truncata. NCBI lineage: Eukaryota > Metazoa > Arthropoda > Insecta > Diptera > Drosophilidae > Drosophila > Drosophila truncata. The sequence goes on along the minus strand of VNJQ01006215.1, from coordinate 54,196 downwards.
TAGACCACACCCACTCCAGTCGATTCTCTTCCCGGGCCTTGGTGGCGGTGGCCTCATTTAGCAGGTGATTCCACTGATTGCTGGCCACTGCCAGCCAAACAAGCCAGCACCAATCGCGATTCTGTTCGCTAAGTGTGGCTGCCAACACAGCCAAGACAGGCAGCTCCTGGCGGATGCAGTGTCTCAGGAGATTGATGCTACTGCAATGCGGAGAGGCAGTGCCAAGCATCATGTCCAGGAACTGGGCTGTGCTGGTAATGGCCTCATCCGGCAGATTGTTGGTGCTGCACAGAATAATGGCAAACAGGTCTTGCCGTGCTGTGGGCGTGAGCAAGGTGCACAAGGATTGATTCGTATTCCTATGAAGCTGTTGCATGCTCGTATCTTGATTGGAACTGTGCGATGAGTTGGTCATGGTCTCTTGCGAGGAGTTTGTCTGGGTCTCTCCACTCCGACGCGTCGGCCTCTGGAAGTTTCTCTTATGCTGCCGATCTCCAATGGATTCATAGCTCAAGGCACGCAAGAGATGGACACCCAGGGGAGATGACTTGAAGTGCGGCAGGAGCTTTTTAAGCTCACTCAGGGGAAAATCAAAGTACTGGAAGAGGAGCAACAGGTGCCACCAGTCGTTCTTGGCGGCATAATATTCGAGTAAAGCCACCGGCAGTCTGCCAGGCGTATCCCGCACAGCCAGACGCATCAGAGCCTGGTAGAGTTCCAGGGGAAACTCTTTGGGATTCGCCTCCAGCTGTTGCACCAGATCGCGATCCCATTCAGCCAACAATTCCGAGTAGCTGCCTTCGTCCTTACGCTTCGGCATCTTCCTCTGCAGCAATAGGAAACTTCTCAGTGGCTGCGTATCGAATCCCAGCATTTCACAGCAGGCCACACAATGGGTTACCAGCTCCTCGTCGCCAGCGTATTGGAGAGCCATCTGGGTGACTGTTTCGCAGGCATGAAAGAGCTGGGTCTTTGTTATCTGTCCATAAAGCTGCAGTTGCTCCGTGATCAGGTAATAAACCGCATAGGCACTTCTCTGCTGCTTCAGATAGTGCGTATAATTGAGTTGAGATTTCCGCGCATACCGTTGGCACAGGCGGGGATTCGAGAAACTGACCAGCTCACCGTGTCCAGCGGCGCCCAGGAGTGGCAAATTAATGTTCTTGAACTTTAGAAAGAGATCGTGGGCCGTTGGCAGGCCGGAACTGCTGCTCGTTGGTCCATGGTCGAAGCGAGATGTCAACGATTTGAGATAGGGCACTCGTCCCAAACTGGTTGAGGTGAGAAATCCTTCTAAGGAACGCACACTCGGTTCCTGGCCAAGAAAATCATAGAAGGTAAGCAAGGGGTTGCCCTGGAAAGAGTCGGCCAAATCGTGGGTTTTCTCCAAGTAAGTCTGAACACTTTTGGAGATCTGATAGAGAAAAAAAAAACAAACTCAATGAATACACTGTGTTAGTTTAAGCGGAATTATCTGCCTTACCAATTCAAATCCCTCGTTTTCGGTTAAAGAATTCGTTTTGAGGTCCACAATTAGGTTGAGCAACGCCTCTTGATGCGCTTCACTGCCCGCCAACTGCTCCAGCGAGGCCACGGGCACACAGTCCATGAGGAGCAGCGAGTGGAGGCCACGATCCAAGAGATATTTAGCCAGAGGTTGGCGGCTCAAGAGATCCGCGTGCTTTCCCAGGCTCTCCATGGTGCAGAGGCGTCGCAGCTGGGTGGGAATATCGTTGGATTCGTCCATAAAAAAGTAACCAGCACGGGCGAAGAAGTTACGAAGCACTTCGCTGGGCTGTTGCAACTGTTCCAACGCATACTCATACATCGTGGCATCTATTTTCCAGGCAGCAAATCCCTGCTCCAAGGGCGAGAGCGCTTCCTGGGTATCCACAGCTGCCTCTTGGCATCGACACCATCGCTGCAGCTTCTCCAGCTGGTTGTTATCCACCAGATGCTGCCAGACCATTTCCTTGGAAAGGGACCCCAGCAGAGATTCGTTGCCGTTAGCGAAGTATAACTCCACGAGCAGTAGTTGCAATGCCTCCTCCGGCAGAGTCATCAAGGCTTCTATATTGACGCGAGGCAGCTGCACCCTATGCTTGGCCAACAGAGAGTCGCACTCCCTCAGTTGTTGAACCAACGACCAGTGATAGGCCAGAACGGGCTCCTCCTGCTCGTACATCAGTGGCTCCCAGTTGCGTAGGTGATCCAGGACGAATTCACTCAGATCCTCGTCCTGGCACTCGCAGGCGAACTGAAAGAAGAAGCACTTGACGTCCCGATCCACATTGCGGATCACATCCTCCGCCTTGCAGACCAAACGCTCCGAGAGCAGCCGCTGCACGTAAGCCTGGACTACGTCATAGAAGATGTGACAGTACTCCGAAATGGGAATTTTTCGCTTTTTCGCCCAGAACTCCATGCACAGGGCGATGTGCTCGCCCTTGGTGGCCACCTCCTTGATGATGGTCACCTCGCTGATTCCCGACCAGCTCTTGAAGATCTTGTCGCGGGCCTGGGCCTGCGCCTGGGCGGAATGCATCGCGTTGGGTGGATTTTTTCAATGGAATGTTCTGCGGGTCTTTTCACATCTCTTTGTTTCGGAACGGGGAACAATCAACAGTTGATAACAGGAAAACAGCTGTTGTTTCGGCGGAGGATGGAACTGGTTCAAAGAGCGGTGAACAATGGGCGACTACTATAGGAAATTATATTCATAGTTTTATCGTAAATAAATAGAAAAATAAATTAAAAATATATTTATTAAAATCTCTTAAAAGAAACTCGTATATAATTGGCAAATGTAATACATTTTATTCCATATACATACTTTTCCTAGTATATACAGATATATTTAATATTTACAGCCTCTTAAATTAAGAATTTAGTTTAACAATTAAGAGTGAATTCATATCTTCTGGTGTTAATGTATTGCGATAATTACTAATAACTTTTAGGGCTGAAAACGACCGGACTACTGTCACCTGAGAAGCCGGTGGGGCCAACACCACCTGTACAAGTATAGCCAACTGGGGTGACTTTAATTTTAAATCGTGATAAAACTTTTTTATATCACTGTTGAGGGGTAAACGGCCAAAAGCTACGGGAAAATGTTCAATTTCCAAGCTGATTTTTGATAGTTTTTCAGATACTTTAGATACTTTCGTCTCGGGAACTGCCTGTATATCATCCAGAAAGTTTTCCAACAGCGATTTATCCTTTACATCATCCACATGGGCTTCAGGTTGGCTCTCATGTTTTATTGTTGTTTCATTTGAACTGAAAATCCGAGATGCTAGTTGTATTAAATATATTTTGGCCGTTACCTTTTGTTCTTGCGATAGAATTAAATTTATCCTCGGGTCCAAATATATAGCTGCCAAAAAGGCGGTGTTTTCCAATAAAAGCTTTTCGCGAAATTTAAGTTGACCCAATAATTCGTTCATTAGGTAATTTTGGCTTTTTTCAGCTTTCAACTTCAGCTCCATCCAGAGGATGAAGAAATCACTGTAGGAAAAATGGTTCTTTTCGAGCATTAAGGTGGCTTCATGGGTTTCTTTGAAGGTTTCTATGTACATCTCAACCCAGGCCCAGTCCATTTTCAAATCGACTTCAATTTGCGAAGTAATAAACTCCTTAAGCTCAAATAATTGAACAAGCATCATGTACGAACTGTTCCATCGTGCCGGAACATCAAGAGTTGGAATCGGTTTGTTCTTCTGCATCAAAATGCGTCTGCAAAGAAATTCAATCTGTTTTATTAAATAACTTTTAAAACAAAATCCAGTACCTATATTCTCCGGTACGCAAAACTTTGCACATTTCGCGGCACGTAGAAACTTTTTGGAAGAACTCGCATTGTCTATTAACGTATTTTACGCACAGGTGTAGGGTATCAGCTGCACAACGCAGGAACTGAACATTCGGAAACTTCATGGAGTCTAGCATTTCCATGAAATGCTCACCGTTGTCCCCATCATTCAAGCATCCTGCAGTGGCATTCTCGTTTAGCAGCTCAATAGCCCTCACCATATTCTTTCCGTTGTCGGTCGTTATGCTGCAATCAACAAAATATTTTAATTTATATAATTTTATGCATTAAATAAAGGGAGCTAACATTTGGGTAACCAATGCTTACCTATAAATCTGATCCATTTCGATACCGTAGCTCTTAATTGTTTTCTTTATTTTATTTTTTAGGCATAGTGCAGTAAGATCCTCAGTCAACTGGATCATGCCAAGAGTTTTAACCACAACCTCAGTCCCTGTTAAGGTCGAATCAATAAATTGTACATTAATTCCCAGAACGGATCTTTCCAGTCCGGTTGCAACATCTAGTTTAAGGCATACAAGTTTCCGTTCCAGGGAAGCTCCTATGATTCTTCTTATGGACAGCTCTCTGTAACTAACGTGATCCATTATATTTTGCGAAGTTACTCGAGGTATTTCGAGGGCATCATATATGGGATTGAAGATCGTACGAAACCCTTCGTTGTCGAATAGTGATAATGGATGTCCGCCATCGGAAGCTATATTTACTAGTGCCGAAATAACTTCATCTTCAGTTGTCTGAATTGATATTTTTTTCCTTTTAAAATCGGGCTTTTCTTCCACATCAATGTCAGTTACCGATTCAAGTGTTTCACCATGATTTGCGCTTAAATGGCGCTTCATATCGGATGCATGGCCACACGTGTTGCATATAGGCTGCTGAATGGTTTTGTCATACTTTAAGAAAAGGTGTATTGGATTCTACGAACCATTTTAATTCCTGATAATTTCTGGAACACGCACTTTAGAAAACAATTAACTAAGCGACCAGAAAGACCGAAATGGAGAGGACCGCCGGGTGCGCGGGCAGCGTTTCAAAAGGTTCGCGAGCCGCGAGACAAAACTTTAACACAGAGAAGTCCCAAAAACAGCGACGAATAGCGATCGTTTGTTCAGCCTAGAGCACGAGAACGGGTTAGTACTATTTTAGATGCCGATTGGAATTATGACTGCGGCAAAGCAGTTTGACAGTTTAACCAGTGACAACTTTTTGCGAGCTTCTAACAAACTTGTAAATAATAGAGATACAAAATATCGATATTATCGATGTTTTTTAAAATTATTTCTACATCACTAGCGTGTGACCGTTAACTTTATTTATGAATCACTGGCTCCGATTAATCGATAGTTTCGTCTCAGAAAAATTGAACAAAATTATATTTTTTAAAGGCTTTTTTTAGTTCTGTACTCCTATTTTGTTATGAACACTGTAAAAAAGAAATACGAAGCCAAGTCCGAACAGCAATCGGAGTGAAGTGATAGCCTATCGATAGAACCGAATAGGGCACGAGCCAGTTCATGCGTTTATTCAGTTCGATATCGGAACGTTTACAGCCGCTGCTGGTTCCACACAAAGTTGGCTGTGGTTCGTTGAACGAACCAGCTCTTTCTTTTTACTTCCTTTCGGTTCCGAACAAGCAGCAAAATGTCGAAGAGAGGTAAAAATGCAAAAAATAATCCAATTAAATCGGCGAATGCACGGGCAATTTGTGTTAAATAAATATGCGACGGCGTCGAGAGTGAAACAATGTAGTGACTAAACTAATTATCTGTGCTTTTTGTCCTCTAGGACGTGGAGGTACCGCGGGAGGAAAGTTCCGCATCTCTCTGGGTTTGCCCGTGGGCGCTGTGATGAACTGCGCTGACAATACTGGTGAGTGACTGCTGGTTGCTGGCCCGGATTGGGATATGGATTTAATCATGTCCCCCATGTGTTTCTAGGTGCCAAGAACCTGTATGTTATTGCCGTACACGGAATTCGCGGTCGTCTGAACCGTCTGCCAGCCGCTGGCGTCGGTGACATGTTCGTGGCCACCGTCAAGAAGGGCAAGCCTGAGCTGAGGAAGAAGGTGAGTGGGGCTTCCAGTGCGGAGAAGTGTATGAAAATAGTAGAAATGTGCAAATATTCAAGATATTTTGGGTGTTTTTATTGCATAGTACCAGCTTTGTGAGTGTATCACGTTTTTTGCTCTTTGTTTTTGTACTGATTTTGTGAATCAAACTTGTATATTTTGCTTATAAAAGATAACCAGCAAGATAACTTGCTGCACAGCACGTTTTCTTCGCTTTGTTTTTGTAAACTCTCTTAAAAAGTAACTTTTAAGTAACCAGCAGCCACTGTAATAAATTTTTATTGATTTTATTGAAATGCATTGCTTTATTTAAATAAAATATATTTAATAAAGTTTCATATTCCAACAATATTTTACCCTGAATCAATATCTTTTTATTCGCACTTATTATTCTACTTCTTATTTACACCAAACTCTCACTAATCTCTTCCTTACACTCTCATTCCAGGTCATGCCTGCCGTGGTGATTCGGCAGCGTAAACCGTTCAGGAGGAGGGATGGCGTTTTTATATACTTCGAAGACAATGCCGGGGTAATAGTAAACAACAAGGGCGAAATGAAGGGCTCGGCCATCACCGGGCCCGTGGCCAAGGAATGCGCTGATCTGTGGCCCCGTATCGCATCCAATGCAAGCTCTATAGCCTAAGGAAAGGAGGGAGCTCCCATTTTCAAATAAAACCCTTAACGGAAAACAGATTGTTTTGAATAAGAAGTGTCTCGGATCTTTTATTGAATGCTGCAAGAGTGATTCGCTTTCGGAGGATCGTCGTCTCTACTTGGGTGCCTCGGTGCGCAGAGTGGGCTTCGGTCGAGTCACCTCCATCGAGATTTTGCCGTTGGCACCCTTGAATAAAGCATAGCAGACCTGGAATGTGAGGCCCTCCAGCGAGTCGCCATTGAATTTGGTAATGATATCGCCGCGCTGCAGTTTGTTGTCGATCTCGGGATACTGACCTTGTATCTGCGAAGTGGAATGTATCTCAGAGATGTGTACCTTCTGGTTTAACTGCTTCAAAGACTTACTACATCCGCTATGGTGCAGCCACGTTCGTTGGGCGACAGGGAGAGGCCCAGTTCCTTGCCAGACTTCTTCATAAAGTCCACATTGAACTTTTCCAGTTCCGGCGGATCGGCACGAAAGACGGTAAGGGTGACGGTCTTCTCGTACGTGGTGTGGAACAGCTGATGGACCTTCAACGTGGTCATGGCACCCACGTGGGTCGGCACTCCGTTCACATCGCAAATATGGTCGAAAATCTTGAGGCGATTATCGGCGGCCACGGCTCCCTCTGGATAGACGTGTGTGATCACACAACCAGTCTGGAAGGAAGGTTTAAATGGAATATTTTTTACAAGTTAAGACGGATGAAGCCCACCTTGACATGGTTATTCTTGCCGCCGCAGACTATAACGCCGAGTGGCTTCTTCTCCACCTTTAATTCAATGAGAATCTTCTTGTTGGGTTTAATCTCGGCTGTGGCGGGTTCCTGCGGCTTCTCCTCCTCCTTCTTGGCCTCTGCATGATTGGATGGTTTAAGAATTTTAAACAACTTGTTGATTTAAGCAATGCTTACCCTCCTTCTTCTTCTCCTCCGCCTCCTTGTCAGCCTTTATGGCCTCCTCGCTCTTGAGGGTTAATAGAATCATGGTCACATTGCCCTCGGCACGTTTCAGCAGTCCAGTTGCCTAAGGGAGGTCAGGGAGGATAGATGATAAGCTAAGGGGATTTTTAGCATGCACAACTCACATCATCGTAGTTGGACTCTAGTGTCACGTCTTGGTTGACGGCCAACAACATGTCGCCCACTTTCACGCCCGCCAGCTCGGCATTGGAGCCCTCTCGCAGATCAGAGATGAATATGCCATTGCCCACCTCAGCATGCTTGCCATAGATGACCATAATGCCCAGGAAGCCATCCTTGCGCACCTGCACCGTGCGCGCCTTGGGGAACTGGTCGAAGAGGAACTTGGTCTGTCGAATAATTATAATAAATGAATATTAATAACACTGTTTTATTTTTTATAGGGAGAGCAAGAGTAAGTGACCTCATCCGACGAAGTGGGGAACTTCTTGATTGGCTTCACACACATGCCCTCATCGTTGGGCTTGCGTCGCGAGGTGATCAGCACCAGCTTATCCCCGTCCACGTTCTTGAACACTGCGGATGCATTCAAATGGCAGCGATTCTTCAGCACATTGCCGTTGACCTCGACAATTTCATCGCCTGGCTTAAAGTCTGCGCTGGCAAACACTCCGTTGGGATCCACACCGGCCACGAAGCAGGCCATCTTCTGGCGGTCCTTGTGTCCGGCAAGGGCGATGCCTAGCGGCTTGCTGGGATCCCTCTGGACTTCGATCCTCCGCAGATCCTTCATCATGTTGTACCGCTTGTTGATTTTAGCTGTGTGTTTAAGAGTGTTTACTAAGCTAAGTTAGGTTGGTGTTCTACAGGGGATTTACCCATTGTGTAGCCAAACTCATCTTCCTGCTCTTTGTCACGATCCTTCTCCATCTTGTTCAGCTTACAGTTGCCGGCGGAGGCGCGATCGATCTGATGGATTGAGCTTCCAATATATAAAACCTAATTAAAAATTTGATTTATTGAAAACCCACCTCATATCCCGCCTCCGTGCGAATGCGGCCAGTCATATCCCGGGTATCCTCGTCATCTTCATCCGCATAGTTGTTGTATTTCTGTCGCATCGATGCCGTAAATGTGGTATTCCGTTTCTGCATCGTCTGTTGTCGATTCATGCCCTGTCCCTGATTCATCCCTTGACCCATTCCCATGCCCTGACCACCGCCCGCATTGTTGTTGGGCATCTGATCCTGGTTGAACTTGTTCTTGGCCTGCATGTAGCCATTGCTGCGCTGATCTCCCTTCGCCTGCTGCTGTTGCTGCTGGTCATCGCTCTTGTCGTAGGTCTGAATCTCCAGATCGATCTTGAAATCTGCCTCCTTGATGAGATCGATGACCGCCTGTTCGGTGGAGTGGCGCACATCCTTGCCGTTTAGCGAAAGGATTCGATCGCCAACTTTTAAGCGCCCGCACAGGTGAGCAGGACTATCGGGCACAATGCCCTTGATGAAAATGCCAGTGGTCTTGGTGTTGGGCGAGTCCTTCACCTCGCCGCGGACTATGCAGATGCCGAAGGATTTCTTGCCCGTCTTGTCCAGGGTCACCATGTGAATTAGTTCTGTCAAAGGCAGTTTATATAGGAAAAAACTATTTGTATTTAACAAGAAATAAAGTTCACTTCGAGAAGACGAGGTTTATATATCCTTGCAGTTTGAAATTGTATCGAAAGCGTAAAATTTTAACTAATGAATGCGGGATTCAGGAATTAAACTATATTCCTCTTGAGATTTTTAAATATATAAATTTTTTTAAAATCATACAATTTATTTTTCTTGAAAATTATCCTTTAAAAAGGATGTCATTTTGGTAATAATCAGAATTTTCGATATATTCATTTAGAAAACTTTACAGTCTTTGTAATAATTAAATTTTCTCAAATATTTATTCTCAAGAACATGAAACCTCAATTCCGAGGTCAAGTTCTCTCCGGATTAGCTGCAAATTTGATTAGCAATTGACCATGAAGCCACTCAATGAGCACTGACCACCACTGGCGCCCGGATTCCCCAGGAACTGAACCATCCTCGCTGGCTGGGATCGATTGGTCTATAATCCACACCAAACTCGCGACTCACTGGCCGGACATTAAGAGCACACAATTAATTGTTAATTTGATTTATATTTATTTAATAGTTTTATTTATTTGTAATTTTTATTTATTAGATATGAGTATTCCGCGTTGGCAGCGCCCGATTTGAGTCCATTGAAAAGTGCGCCTAAACTGATTTTACAATTAGCGGACGAACATTCTTGCTAACTGACTTAGTGGCCATTCTATTTTGAGTATGATTTTCGTATCGATTACACTGGTCAGCGGGGATTTGCTTTTTGTTTTCTGAATCAAGAAAAACGTCGTTAAAAGCTTTGGTTAGCTTGTATTACCAGGAAGAGCAGGGAAATAAATAAATATTGATGGATATTGAGATTTCTTCTTTAATTTTTGAGTTTATATTTTACTGAATTGAATAATAACTGGTAATCTTATTATAAAATAAATAGGTATTATTATGAACCCAAACTTAATATTTGGTTTCCACGCTGCAAGCATTTTCATTACTCTCTTTAAGGTTGTTAAGAATTTTTATATAATTTCTAGTAATTAAAAAATGGTTAAGAATACTTAAAAATAAATTCCCCTACCTGCAGTTTAGTGCTATCGATCTGGCGGAGGTGCTTCCATTGCATTGAGTAACTTTCTCTGTCTGTTATGACAATACTCTCATAATACATAGCTCCCCCACGACGGTCATTATATGGGCTAGAATCGCGAAACCAGGGAGACGCGCAGGGGAATTGTACCAGTCAAGTGTCTTTATTGTCCATATCACATTATTAATTTGTTGTTGCGATTTGGCCAATGCTGAACTCAACACCCGAGAGCTAAGGAAGCCAGCCAAGTGTTTTGGCCAGAAATGCCCATCGATTTTATCTTTTTCCTTCATTGCACTTACAACTGAATAACATATGTCACACACACACTTTTTTCACCTGCAGAAGTGGTTGCAATATCAATATATACATTTATTGGCTCTGTAAAATAAATAATATTTGATTTTTAAAATATTGACAGAAGATTATCAAGGAAGTATTATATTTAGTACCTTCAAAGAATATATAATTATTTATTTTCCTTAACAAATACTTAATTTTTTAATGGCCCAGATGGGGCACTGATTTTTGAACATTTTTAGTAACATTATCTAAGAAAATAGGATTCAAAATTATACCTCAAACATTTTTCTGCCCCAAAATGTAGGCAACACATTTTGATAATATTTTGTAACTCACATTTCCAGAAAGGATATTCGTGAAATCTTTTGTTTTATTTTAGACAAAGTCAAAGGCAATCAAATAAAGGCTCCAGGACTTCAGGACAATTGAAGTGACGAATGAATTTAATTTGCCAGCTGGGCTTAAATTCATAATCAAGATTTGCATTTTAATGCCGAAAGAAGGACGAAGGGGGGAAAAAGAAAATTGAGAGGGAGAGGGAGCAAGAACGGGAGATATGCAAACATTTCCATTAAATGCTCGAACGAAATGAAACGCGCGGAGGAATAGCTAAGGCAGCGCCAAAGGAAAACTAGAGTAAACACATGCTCAAAGGCGAGCGGGGAGGGAAATTGGGGGAGGCAAAACTGGAAAATGGCCACCAAAGGAAGAGGGAAAGGGAACGGCAACGGCAACGGCAACGACTGCGAAACGATGTTGGAAATTAATTTCATAATAAAAAAGCGTAAGGAAACCCATTTGATAAAACAATTTCCTTTTTGCCTCCCAACAGTCATGTTTTGTTAGTAAAGTAAATTCAAAAGAGAGCACAGCGAAAATATGGCAATGAGCTTAACTCTCTCCACTCCTGGTCTTCTCCTCCTACTGCTCCTACTCCTGCTGCGACAGAGTCTGCCAGCGTCGGCGTTGCCTCTGCCAGGACGTTGTCCTTTGATTGGCTTTCCTGCCAGAGCCACGCCTACAGCAATGGCTGCTTCCTTTTTGGCTCTTGCTGTTCCTCTCTCTCTCTTTGTCTCTCTTTGTCTGGCCATCTCTCACCCCCTGATGTCCTGGCCGTGAAGCTGTGCTGTCGCGTCGCAGTCGGCGCATGGTTGTTTCGAGGATTTAGTTAACTGAAGTGATTTTCCACTGTTTGCCGTCGCACACACACACACCCACTGCCCCACTCTTATGTAAGTGGCCACACGTGCTGGTGTGTGTGTGTGTGTGAGTGACTAGGTGGGTGTGTGGGTGAATCCGTTGTTGACTTGTTCTCGTGTTGTACTTACATGCAGTTATATCAAATTGCTAATAATCGTTTAGCAGGCACTTCAGAGTGCGTCCTGGAAATGAATAAAAATTACAGTTTTCTGCGCAAAAACACTTCAGACTTCAGCGGCGATACGGATTCGGCATAATATGGAAATTGCTCGCACGGATGGGTGAAGAAGTAGGGGAAATTCAGGGAAAAGCCACAAGGGCTTACCAGTTCTAAGGATATTTCTCAGCAGGAAGCGTGATATGCTTTAGGTTCTTCAAAATTAAATTGAATACTTGAATATTGGTAAATTTAATTTATTGAAATATCTTGTTTTTAAAGACAAATGTAAATGCAATTTGGAAAACGCCTCGCCTTTGCATTATTCCTTATTAGAATGTCCTGCCTTTTAATTGGTATCAAAACATATTACTTCTTAACTTAACTTCTTTTATAAAAATGTGAACATCATGTTTTTTCTATGTAAAAATTCCTGTTATTAAAAATTTAAAATCATCTTTTATAAAAATATTGTATATTCATGATTTTTCTATGCAAACATTTCCTGTTTTTAAAAATTGTAAATCATTACATTTCTATTAAACACCAAATAAGGAATATCATATTCTTAAATCCTTGGATTATTCCTTATACAATGAAAAAAAGTAAATTTTAATGAGTAAATTTATTTAAATCTTACAAAAATGTATATGATATTACGTTTTAATATTAAATATAGACCAAAGTCTAACTTCAGCAATTATCAAATTGACATTACGGATATGTGACTCTTGTAACCTTTTAATATTCAAATATAAACGTAACTTAAAATTAAAAAATAAACTCCTTTTTGCATACCTTTACGAAATAAACCAAAAACTCAAAATAATCCCAACGATCCTTCCCTACCCGATACGAAATGCAATTTAAACTCCTGAAAAACTCATTGAAAAACTTATAATCGATATGATATTGAGGGATGCAACAGGCTCTCGCCTCCCGCCCGATAAGATACACAAAACAAAGCGGGACCTCAGCCTCTCGTACGGAGGAGAGGAAAACCAACTGAATATTCTCACGACATTTAAGGACATCTACAAACAATTACGCCCATACATGTGTACCCGGCCCCTGAGTTCGAACTCCGAACTTTTAGCCAGAGTTCCGGCCGGAATGACGCACGGAATGCCCGCAGGGTGAGGGCGACGGGGATTATAGATATTTGTGTTTACTACGGCTGTACATATAATGTCCTCATAACTTTTAATACGTGAACGTGATAGAGCAAATAATGGTGCCCACATGGATTCGGAGAGCAGCCCGTTCACTTGCAGCCGGGATCCGGGGAAAGGGAAACTAGAACGGGAATGGGATTTACGGGATTACGCGCGCCGCCCAACATTAAAACTCAATTTGAATGACAACGCGTAAGCAAATAATTGTCCTTTTACTACCCGCCAGTGTCCTCGGTCTTCACTTGAAAGTTTGCTCTACACACGGTAGTAAGTTATTCAAATATTGAGTTTTTCAACTCAACTCGACTCGACTCGAACAACCACCCCCTGAACCGATCCGTGAATGTGCGCAGGGTCGCAGGCGGATTCCTCTGATGACAAGGACGAGAATGAGGCTGACGATGAGGATGAGGATGAGGACGAGGCCTCGAAATTTCATTCGCTTCCCTTTGTTTGAGTTGGGCTCGGTTCACTCCTCTAAATACATTTGATTTGTTTACCATGGCCCGAGGCCGAGCCCAAGCCTTAGCCAAAGCTGGAGCTGGAGATCTTAAGCTGCATGTAAATGCGTTAAATTAAATTTCAAACGCTTGTACTCCTTCCAAAGGACAATGACAATCAAATGGCTGAATGGATTGAGTGGGTAGTGGCTGACGATTTTGATTTAGTGCTCATCCGGCTGTCCACCTAATGCGATTATGGGAAGAAAGATTTGAGAGCTCTCCATATGGAGACTGGATTTTAGGGAAAACTAACAGGAAACTTAGCAGGAAAGTTGTTTTACATTATTTTTGGGATGTTTAAATATATATTTTTAGACTTAATTTAGTTTAACAAATGTATTTATTCCGATTTATAAAGTTTTAAACTCTTTTAATTATATTTTTAAAGTTATTTCATACTTCTTATATTCCTTATTCATTTCCTTTAAAATTCTTAATTAAATATACCTAGTTTTTGTTGGGAAATACTGCTTACTCCTTCCCTAGGTAATTGCCGATTCAATATTGTTGATTTTGGGCACTGATAGCCTCTGATAAAACCATCGACACCATCCCGCACGTGTTCGCACTTCGTGGTCCTTTGGGCACGCGTTAACTTGTTTGTGATATCCTCATCATCAGTGCAGGCAAATATTTATTGTTCGCATTTTATTTGCAGCGCAAATTGGTAATATCCACGCCCAGCATCGGTCCGGGCCGAGACTCTCCGTGTCCATATCCGGGCATTGTGTCCTCTATTTTCTTTTCATTTGTCGCCATGTCGCCCACATTGCTTTGATCTAACGAATTGATTTACACTAACGATTATTTAATGAAATTCCACAAGCGGCACTCCGTACCCCGCCCACCACGCAGGAGCAGGATGTATCCCTGGCAGGAAGTGTGAATTACTCGACACCCACTTCGATTCTCTCGATGATTCGGAGAGCGTCCACGTGCCACACGTGGCCGATGACAACTTATTAGGCGTGTCTTGCGCCACTTTCCACCCACTAATTTTCTATTTCCCATTTTCCATTTAGAATTTTTCAGTTTGATTCTTTCTGGTTTGATTTAAATTTGTTTTACACTCAAGAGTCGTTGGGCGTGATATGTTATCCCTTTTGTGGATTGTTGTCATGCTCACGGTTGGTCAACTAATGAAGATTCCTGACTGGCTAAAGGGGAAGGATTACTCATACGACATGTTAACAGAATTGAAAATATTTAAGTTAAATATGTTAAAAATATATTGGTATTATTTTAGGAGAATGCGTAATATCTAAATTTAATGTAAAATATAATGAAGTAGATTTTATTTCCAAAAGGTCCTCAAATATAGCTTTAAAATATTCCAAAATATGTATTTAAATGAAAACGATACAAAGCTTAAGCCTCTCCAGTAAATAACGCAATTTTTGAGTAAAGTAGTTGATATTTTTATCTTCTAAAAACTATTTACCGCGCAGGGATGATTAATAAAAAACTGCAACAGATGTTTCAGCTTCCAAAGTCTCAGCTTATAGAAGACAGAAAATTCCATAATCCCAAACAAATTTGAGAAAATCCCATCAAATTTTGACTTCATAATCCTTGAAACCAAAACAAATAAACGATTATCTTTCACGGCTGCTGTGTGGCCTGACCGTGTTGAAAAGGGGAAAAGTCGGTAAAGGATCCCACATAGTTATTACCAACTGTCCAAATTGCAGCCACGCCCCAACAGTTAAGAGAGCAAAAGGCACGAGCGACGTCGAAGGGAAACCTCTGCCATATCCAGAGAGTTTTGCTTTCGTGGCATACGGACAAGTGACAATCATCCCACTTAATTGAATTCTGTGCTGCATAATAAATCAACTTAATGCGATCCAAGTACCCGGTTGCAGAGCAATTCAAAAAAAAAGGAGCAAAGAGCGTGGCCAAGGGAGTGATATCCTTCGGCTGTGGTTATAGGTGGCCCAGGCAGTTCCAGGCTCCGGCAAATAAACAACAATAACACACTCAGCCAGCGATTCCGATGCCCACTTCTGCGCCCCTCCGCAATTTCCACACTTGTGCTGACACATTGAAAGGGCTTTGGGTTTTATTTATGAATTGAGAAATTGACATCCTGGACGGGACGGGAAGAGGGCGAAGGCAGGAATGGTCCTGAGGAGGCTTAGGCACACGGTCCTCGATTTTTATTGCCGCCAAACAAGAGGCTTAGGCAAAGGCATCAGCACATCAGCACATCACCACATCACCACAACCACCACAGCCACCACCATTCGCATCCATTCGCATCCGCATCCACATCAAATGAACAAAACTGAATGAAATGAGCCACGAAACATCAGTGTGTGGCACTTGCTGTTTGTCCCAACCCTCCGCTTAAAAAAAAATCCCGATAAATCGAGCGTGAAATATTCCAGCTCGTCCGCAGGACTCCGCAACGCCGGGGAGGGACGAAATGGTTAAATCGAATCCATTGTTATGCCTGCCACTTGTTGGCAGGTTGGAGAGACTCTGGTCGAAAATTTGCGGCTGCAGTTGTGCAATTTGTACGTTGCCTGCTGTGATTTTTCCCATTGTCCTTATGGCGGGGTTGCTTCCACATCCTTGTCCGTCAAATTGAGCGTCACTCAAGTATTCAAGTGCCTGTATGTGTATCTCTTACGGCCTTTCTGCAGATACTTCAAAGATTTAATAATGACATGAGAAGTGAAGCTATTAAGCCTGCCTTCATCCCGCGGCTCGAACTCCTTTTTGCCGGGCCTTTAAAGTGTTTGCCTTTGCGATCCAGCAGGTGCCACCACCTGCCCGAATCGAGAGCATCAATGCAGGATATGTCAGGATGCGGCATCTCGAGTACAAATTAGAGAACGCCAAGGCGATACACTCAGGGAAAAATATAGGGAGTGAATTACCAATTCTTTGTTAGTTAAATATTTCTTAAAAATAAAAATACATATATATATATTAGCTAAAGATTTTCCAGCAGTGTAGAATGCTGAAGGCGGTACATCGCTTGGGTCTGGCAACTGTCTCCTTTGTTCGGTGCGAATAAGAATGATTGTCCTTGCCGGATCCTTGCAGTCAAAGCAATTCAAGTGTCAAATCTTTTATTTGCCGTTTGCAGATTTCGCAATAAAAATTTGTATTGTGAAAAGTCTGCGCTCATCCAAGCCAAAGACCAATCCCAAAGCCGAATCCCAAGTCCGTAGTCGGTGTACTTCGCCCTCTTGCCTTCCTTTTATCCGCTTGGCGTATCCTTTGGTCGTTTGTTTGTGTGCAATAAATTTGCTGACAAAAGAGGGATTATTGCTGGATCATGCCGCTGTTGCTGCAGCTCGGAATGGGGATGGTGATATATACATATATATATTTTTCTGCAGCAAACCTGAGGACGGCGCTGAGCAGGATATGCTCCTGGTGGCTGGTTCCTGTCAGCGTGCATTCCTGGGCGTTATTGTTTGGCCATAAGTTAATTGTTCCCCTGCGAAAGCTTCACTGCACCGCATCCTCACGCTCAACTGGCCGCCAAAGTCCCTCGTCCTTCGTCCGCACTCATGCTGAGCTCAAGCGGGTGATTAACCATAGTATGACAGAAGACATCATGGATACGGATATGACCAAGGGATTGAAGAAGGCCAGGGATAGGGATGAGCGGTGTGCACATAGTTGGCAACCTTTAATTGCCATGGAAACTACGGAGCAGGCGGTTCAGTAATGAAAAGTGGATTGGAAGAGCAAATATTTTTGATATATAGAGTATACACGAAGGATCTGTCAGGGGGATTAACTTGAATGATAGGACAAAACACAGGAACCATATACTGGATTATCCTTAATCAACGAAAGATTATTTGTGGTTTGAAAGCTAAATTAAAAAAGTAACAATAGGAAGTTTAAATTTAAATAAAATAAAGGAAATAAACTATTAATTTACTTTATAAGCAGTTTGGAAAAAAGTGTAAATTGGTTTAATTCAATATATGTTTCCACTACAAGGATACTTTTATGTAAATAGAATTTCTTCTACATTTAATATAAACATGACTACAAATCTTTATTTATCTTTAATTAAGTTTCAGTTAAATTAAACCACAGCTTTTAATTAATAAGTTATGGTTTGCAATGAATATTTTTTTCATATTTAGTTTGACAATTAAACGCTGTAAAATATAAAGTCAGAAAAACTGGCTACGTTTGTAAATGAAAAGCCGCAGATAAAAAAATTCAAGAGAAAATAATTCGTTTAAACATCAGTTTTAATTAATAAATCTGCGGTTGCAAATACAAACACCTTTACATTTTCAATAATCTATTTTATTGCATAAGCTAAATTTTCTTTTATATGAAATTTGAAATATAATTAAATTAGTTTAGGCCAAAAACAAAAATATGTTGGTGAAATTATACTTACAAACATAATACATATTTATTTAATTATTATTGATGGTAATTTGCTATGTAAGATAATTCTTCTTGAGTTAATTAAATCTAAACTTTCCTTTGAGTATAGAAATGCCATGGCTTTACCTGTTAATCAAGATTCTGAATACACATGTGTGCTTTAGGAGGAGAAGGCAACTTGATTACTTTTTTGCCTCGAACAATATTCGTTTGGTAGCCATAAAATCTCTTGTTTGCTCATAAAGAAGACAAAGGGAAAGCCGCAATAAATTTTGCGCAACTAGATTGCTCAACGGATGACTATCCCCCAATTCCCAAATACCCAAAATCCCCCCCCTAAAAATACCAATACCACTAAACGGGGATAAAGATACATACCGGAATAGCGATGCCACGCCCCTAAAAATCTGGCCAAAAAATCATTGATTCGTAAGTGTAACAGAAACGATGGGGGAGGACTTGGTATTTGGCATCGAGGGATGGGAATGGGGGGATAAAAGTGGTGGCAAAGCCAAAATAGAATAATGAAAACGATGCCAAGAGTGAAGGAAGCGATATCAATATTGTCCTGAATGCGAAGATGGCGGCCATTATTGTGTTGTGTGTGTCACTGTCTCTGTCTTTGTGAGCCACTGTGTGTGTGTGTGTAACTTCCGCAAAACTGGAAAACTAATTTGAACAAAGTACAACAAATAAAAGTGACTACTGAATGTTTAATTTGAAAAGGGAAGGCTCCAAACACTGCTGCTGCTGCTGCTGTTGCTGCTCCAACAACAATAATGTCTAACAACTGGAGAACAAAAACAGCGAAAATGAAAAAGAGAAATAATACAAAACTCACTTGGATACAAGTACAAATGCAGCAAACACATGTACCGTTTCTCTCCCCTGCCACCTGCCACCCACTCGCTTTCCCCATTGTGTTTAGGAGATGTTGGCAAAAATGGCGCATTCCGTTCCCTCTGCCTCTTCACCCCAAAAAACAGGATAAGATGCACTGAGGAAAATTAAGAGTTCCTTTTAAAATACTTACCTATAAAAAATGCTTAAGAAGCGATTAAATATTTAAATATTTAAGGTTAGAAAGCAGGAATAGCTTGATCTTGAAAAAAAACGTATAAAAAAGAGGAAAATTAAAATTATATACATTTAAATTAAGCTATAATTAAAAAAATAATATTATTATTATATTTTTAGGCCACATAAATACATTTAAAGAATTTGCCATCATTTTTTATAATAAAAACAAACGTTCTATAATGTCCAGTAAATTAACACTAATGAAGATGATTGGCTAAGCCTTAAAAAATGCTAAAGATATTTTATAATGATGATTTGACAATTAACTTTAAATAAAAATTAAAAAAAAAAACTTAGATATTAAAAAATTTAGTATTATTACTAAAATTTATTACAGGAATTTGTATATTGTCAACTTCATCAGTAGCCCAGCCCAGTTGATAAAGTCATGCCTCTTGATAATAAAAGCTAGATCTCAGGATCTTTAATATCTACAATTACAGGATTTAGTATATGGACTTGTGTAGTCTTATAAAATAATGAAATTATATTTTTAAGCTTTTGAAGATTCATATTCAAAATCTTGTACAATTAAAATACCTTTTCTTACACTCAAAAGTAGGGTGCATTGGCAACCTTCTTTTAAACACAAAGCAATACAAATTACATAACTTTATAAACCATATAGGGTTAATATTTTACAAGTGTCCTGAGGTAGAAGGAGCAAGAATGAGACCGAGAATGCGAAACCAGGAGAAACCGAGAAACGCCGACATACGGTTAGAAAAACATTCGCACATAAAAATGCTAACATTTGAACGCGGGAGAAGAGGGCGGGAACAGAGAGCGGCGTGTGGTTCAGGAGGAGGGACATCGGGAGAATGAGAAGGGGACTGGGATGACTGCCTCCATCCATGTGGCTGACATAATGAAACATTATTAAGAGCCACGACGTCAAAGCTGCAAAAGGTATCTAAATTTGCGCAAAATGTTTATCCTCCCGTCCGCCTCCTGCCGTCCCTTTTTGCGCCCGATGCCAACCCAACGCCCTCTTGAGTTTTGGCTTCTGCAGTCGCTGCCAATTTGCCGCCGTTGGGAGAGGAAAACACAAATATCACATTTACAGGCAGCACTCCACCATTTTATATCCTTTTACACACACACACACACACTTACACACACTCACCCTGGTGGGAGAGAGAGTGAGACAGCGAGAGCGGCGTAGATTGGTTCGTGTCATCTCATCCCCCGGCAGGATAAGAGAGATGGCGTACTCACTCTCGCTGACAGGATGCTGCCAGGCTGCTGCTATGCTGCTGCTATCCTGCCGCTGCAGCGCTGTTTGCGTCAACGTCGACGCCGGCAGTAGAATCACAGTTATTCGAGATACGAAAACATAGCAGCGGCGACACAAAAGCTCAGGGAAACGTCGGCGGCAGCGGCAATGGCAGCGGTTTTTCATAAATAAATGTTTGAGTTATGTAGAAAAACATTTTGGGCGAGAAGATTTTCGTTTTCGTTGCGATTCAGTTAACATTTGGCCAGCGGATTCCGCCTACAACGGACACGACGACGGACGACGCGCCTTCCGCTTTCCACATTTCACTCCGCTGCTGGCCATCTGTACCGTTATCCTTTCTAAGGATTGCTATCGATATCATTTCGCGTTATATATCGGTGAATAAAATCTAATAAACTCTTAAAGTAAACTGCAAGTGAAAAGCTAAAAACCAGAAATAAAGAAAATAAGAAACGAACACAGTTCCTGAGCAAAATAGTCAAACCAAATAAAATAAAAAACAAGTGTTGCGTCCTTTAATTAATTAAGCAAATCGCGTATCTCCAGTGCAAGCTAATACAGTGATCGCCCGCAAGAATGCACACCAGCACGACCACAGATCCCATGCACACGCTGCACGACAGTGTTTCGCTCTCGCCGCCGCCTCTACACAAGAGCCAGCGCGGCTCGACCGGATGCAGTGCATCCTCGCGGGCCGCTGCCGCCGCCATCGATGCCATGTCAATGGGCTGTGATGACAGTGACATTGAACCGTCGGCTGTTGGCGGAAATAGTGCCAGCGGCGCCACAGGCGGAGATGGTTCCGGATCCGTCGGTGGTCCGCTGGTAAAGCCACCTTACTCCTACATAGCCCTCATCACCATGGCCATTCTACAGTCGCCGCACAAGAAGCTCACGCTGAGCGGGATCTGTGACTTTATCATGTCGCGGTGAGTGGAAATAGCTTTGATCCTTTGAAGATTCTTCCTCTTAATAAAGCTATGATTTTAATATTTTTAACCGTTTATAAAAGGTTGGGTTTCCTTAGATACTTTATTAAATTTATTCGGAAATTATTCATAAGAGTATTTTGTTTCTTAAAAAAATAATGCTTTGCGAAAGCG
Source organism: Drosophila truncata (assembly GCA_008042515.1). Classification (NCBI taxonomy): domain Eukaryota; kingdom Metazoa; phylum Arthropoda; class Insecta; order Diptera; family Drosophilidae; genus Drosophila; species Drosophila truncata. The sequence continues at coordinate 32,866 of VNJQ01006215.1, read as the reverse complement.
CAAATAAAGTGTTAATATGAAAACATGACAGGGAAGTATGGATTTTAATTCTTCTTTGTAAATCAAAAAACGCGGATTTTAACATTTCAGGATTATCATTTTGAATTGGATAAGAAGTGTCTATCTTATATTTTGTAAAGACTTATTCTATTTATTTTATTTGTAAAGGAAACTTCTTAAATTAATACTCAAAAACAAATTCAACAACTAATCTCATAAAAGATCTCCTTTCTGCCACTTATCAGAATTTAAAATAAACTAAAAATCTATTAGTATAAAATCATTTGTCTTAATAGTTGTTAGTTTTATTGTAAAAACTTACAACTACTGTTCTTAATACCTTTATAATAATAAAAGTGAGGAATTTCAACTTCATCTTGATCTATTTAAAAAGAAAGTGTTTCTTTCCAAAGTTCCATTATGATTGCATGATGTGATATGTTGCAACATTTAATATTTAAACTCATTATCAATAATCTATCCACAATTTTAAATTATTTCTCAACAAAACTAATTAAAACCTTTCTAATAACCCGCAGCTTTCCGTATTACAAAGACAAGTTCCCCGCCTGGCAGAACTCCATACGGCACAATCTCAGTCTGAACGACTGCTTCATCAAGGTGCCCCGTGAGCCGGGAAATCCGGGCAAGGGAAATTTCTGGACGCTGGATCCCCTGGCCGAGGATATGTTCGACAATGGCAGTTTCCTGCGGCGCCGCAAGCGCTACAAGCGAGCTCCCACAATGCAGCGCTTCTCCTTCCCGGCGGTTTTCGGTACCCTTTCCCCATTCTGGATCCGTAAACCGGTGCCCCTTGTTCCGGTGCACTTCAATGTGCCCAATTTCAATGGCAGCCGGGACTTTGATGTGGGCCACACTCCGGCGGATGTCTTCGATTCAGCTCTGCGGGCGGACAAGAAGTTCAACTTCTTTGCCAATGCGGAGGCTTCCTTTTATCAGGGCAGTCAGTCGGGTGACAAATTCGATCGCCTGCCGTTTATAAATCGCGGCAGAGGAGTGGACGTGGCCCTAGATGTATTGCCTCATAGTAGTGTAGCAGGCGGAGGAGGTGGCCCAGCCGAGAGCAGCAGAGCCGCCAAGTACAAAAGTCCCTACGCCTTTGATGTGGCGACTGTGGCCAGTGCAGCGGGCATTCCCGGCCACGGGGATTACCAGGAAAGAATGTCACGAGGCGGGTATATGGATCTCAATGTGTACACCGATGATGCGGACACAGAGGCGGATGTGGATGCTGAGGCCGAAGCCGAGGCGGATGACGACTCCTGCGAGGACAAAATCGATGTGGAAAGCGGCAACGAACAGGAGGACTCGCATATCTCTGACTCCGTGGACAGTGTCTGTACGAATCGATTGGATGCTCCGCCAGAAGCCCTGATCTTCGCGGATGCTGAGGCCGCCAGCCGCAGTCCCAGGACAAGGGGGCACTTTGATAGTGAGCCATTGGTGAGCCTGCGAACCAGCAAGCAGACCAGCGCCAAGGATTTCCGCATCGAGACACTCATTGGCCATCATTTGCGGCATGGCGGCAGCCAGGAGGAAGCCAGCGATTAGGCGGGATCAGTCGAAGCCTGTCCTGTGTACAGTCCAATCTATTGGTGATTTCAGTTTCGATCTAAGCACGTTTTAACGCTCCTCCCGTTATCACAGGAAACCCCCGACAACTCCCCGACAACCGAATCCGAGCAGCAAGTAGTGATCAGTAGGTGTATGTATATCTGAATCTTTAGGATGTAGCAGGCCAGCACACAAGTTTTTAAAAATGCGACCAAATCAAAGTCAAAGTCAACGCTATAGTTGCCAGTCAGTCCACTTACGTACTATATGTATATCGGCGCGTATAATCCATGTAAATCTGAGGCATTGCACATTTATAGGCATCTATGTATGTACTTTTAAAGCGAATTCTGGGGAACCTATCTGGGATTTCTGGATTTCCATATCTCTTTACCATACCAGTACTATTCATGTGTAAGTGTGCATGTGTGCGTGCGTGTAATTGTAACACATCCAAAGCAAGTGGAACAGAAAACTATTAACTATAAATTAGTCTAAGAATTTTGCTGATGTTATTGAAAATTTAATAAACAACAAACATAACAATAGTAGTAGCAGTAGTGGTGGGGTATTTTATTAAATGGTTTAAAGTTATACTAATTGAAAGGTAATTAAATATAGATTATATCGTTAAAGTTTAATTTTGTTGAACATAAATATTGGATTTATAAATCGGTATTATTATTATTTATTTAATGTTATTAAGAACCTTTCTTAAAAAAGACTTTATTTAAATATCGAAGAAGAAAACAAATGAGTTGAATTTATTATTAATTTCAAATATAATATTTGTTAATTTTCAATAGAAAATAATTAATATAATGAGAACACTAAGGTAAGTCCTTGTAGTTGTAATCCTTTAATGAAACTTAAACGAATTATTGCATTAAATCACGGTAACTCTTTTGAATTTACCGCCAAAATACTTACCACGCAATGTGGCAACCCTTACACAACGGTAAATCAGTGCCATTAGTTTCCTTGCACCTGCGCAATGGCCGACGCTCAGCTGTTTTTTGGCTAAGGACGAAGCGAGACGGGACAAGACAACAACTCCGCGAAGCTCGGCTCTCGCTTGCACTACCAAAAGCTTGGCTCTCCGGACGCGGCAGTTAGTTAGTAGTAGTGCGGTTTCCAGTGTTAAAACATTAAAAGCTGCCCCACTGGAAGCGGGACAACAGAGCTCCACAGAAGATACCAACACTAGCTGTTGGTATCCGCCAGGCACAAGTACGAACTCCGCTCGGCTTGGCATAATATAATAATTCTCTCCCAAAGGACTCCACCAACATACTAATAAAGAGGTGGGCGCCCGCACAAACACAGCCAGACACTAGAACGCACGGTTGCGGGTGCAAAAGTCGATTTTTCAGGACAACAAAAAGCGAGTTAGTTGTATGTGTGCAATGTGCAAAAGTTTTTAAATGGCCCGGGTCATAAAGGGAGTTTGTAATAGTTGTAGCGAGATGTCCTGTCGCCCAGCCAGGCAGCTGCAGAGGTGCTGAGCAAGAAAAGTTTCTGTGCCAGGCAGTTGCAGCGTCCCAAGAGGCCTCCCCCACTAAACAAAAAATAAAAAAAAAAACACAACATCCCCCCTGCCGCTGCTGTGATTGAGATTGGTGATAATGGACTGTGTCTGCAAGCCCCCAAACAAGCATCCTTAAGAATCAGTGTCCACAATAGTCAACGATAAGTATTATAGCGTCCAACGGTAATAGGCATTAAGTGTGTGTCCTGTGGTAAACCTAGCAGCGGACCAAGTCGCGCAAGACACGGATCTGGAGAGTTTAAGGAAACCAGTTTCAAAGTAGGCCGCACTCATGGCGGTCTGGCGCGGCCGGAGGCTGTGCGCCTTGGCGATGGCCTGGCTCACGCTCCTCACGGGTGAGCCTTCCCAGAAGCATGGTGCTCGGTGTTGCGGGAAATCCCTACAGTAATCACATCCCGTCTATCATCCCCCCCGCAGTGTCCCATTCGGTGCGCATCACCAACCTGCGAGTGCCGCACACCTACACTTTGGTGCGTGACCGGGAACCCGATCCCTTGGTCCTGGACTGTGAGGTGGAGATCGGAGCGGGGGAGCAGGGATTCGTACTGAAGTGGCTGTTCAACAATCACTCCATCTACCAATGGATACCCTCCGTCAAAGGATTCGCCATGGTGAGTCACGAGTCACTTACCACAGGGCCAGTGCTGTCATTATGTCCTTTTACCTGTCACATTTCCACATTTATTTAGTTCCCCAAAGGGTTTTAATTCACTTGAAAGGTTAGCTGAATTTAAAGTAGGTTTAAAAGCTTTTGTAAAGTTACTTTTTTTACTTTTTTATAAATATTTAAAGCTTAGAAGTATTTCTTGCAAGACTAGGCCCAGATTTTTATTAGGAAATTGGATAAAGAACTAAAGAAATAGCCAGCCTTCTTTATAAGTTTTCTTTTTTTGAACTAATTTTAAATTAAATTCTTTATATTTTAATTTTTTATTTAATATAAATTCATAATCACATAAATTTAAAGTTCAAATTATATTTCCGTAAAATATAACAGAAAAGAAGAAAACATAATACGTGTTAATCATAATTTATCAGGAAAAGGGAAGTTGCCCCTGCTTCTTATCCTTGTTGCCGCTTCCCTTTTGTTGATCTGTCCTGGTGCCCTGATATAGGTCGTTGGCAGCACTGCCCGAAGGGTCACGAAATTAATTAACATAATACAAACCCCCCTCGTCTTTGTCTTTTTCTTGCACTTGCAGGGCTTCATGAAGTCGAAGATAGACACCAAAATATTCGCCACGGAGGGCAGTCCCGGTGTTATATCGATAAAGAATCCCGACTGGAACATGACGGGGGAGTACACGTGTGCGGTGCAGACCTTTCAGACCACGGATAAGCGGAGTGCCCGCTTGCAAATAATCGGTGGGTGTCACGGATCGGCGTCGTACGCCTGAAAGATGTGCGGTTCCAGAGGGTGTGCTGTGGGTTGTGCCAGGTTATGAGCAGGCGCCAGGTGTATGGTGTAGTAGGAGGGTGCAAGGTGTAAAGAGTTAGGTGTAAGGTGTACGGTGTAAGGTGTACGGTGTAAGGTGGGGTGATGGCTACGTCGGGTGACCCGCCCCCCAATGCCACTGTCGTCTTGACTTGTGTGTGTTTGCATATGAAGGTGTTTGTTTGGGAGTTGTGGGACGATGTGTACACAGAGAGAACAACGTAATGATTTATGTACTTTGAGCCAATTTACAAAAGTCAAGTCAAGTCAGCCAGCCAGCCAGCTAGCCAGGCAGCAGCAGCTTAGTGCAGGACATTCTTGGTTCATTCCTGGTTATCCGCCCCGCTTCCCCCCGTTTTGGAACACATCTTGGCTGTATGCCATGTTACTCCATTTAAGTTTGCCTTCGCTCTTTTTTGCTGCCTCATCTATTTTAGGGAAAACTTAATGAGTTACATAGTAATAAACAAGAGTATAAAAAAGTTGAGACGTCAGTAATAAATTAAAGTCGCTTCCTTTTAAGCAAGCTACCACAAATTCCGGTCATTTTACAGCTTTTCTCTTCACTAATGGAAAAGAAAATACCGCAGAATATCAATTTCCAGATTCAGTTTCCATAATTAAAATATTATTTTTAAACCTGAAAGTTGGATTTTATTTTATTTGCCTCAAGTCTCATTCGAATTTCACTTCTGATAGCCACCAACAACGAATCCATTCCCTTTTATACAGTAAACTTTTCGCGAATATTTTCATACCATTTGCAAGGGTAATGAAAAATATTTGTTTTCCTTTATTTAAGCAAACACAACTGTACGACCATTATACACTGGCAAAAATCTATTTAAATTGGGAGTACTTTTGTAGATTAAATTTAAATTTTGGGTGCATGATATTGGAAGGATTTAATATTAAATATTAATTCTAGATATTTAGGGTAGGCAAAATCAAACTTGAGTTTTATAATTTAAAGAAGAGACCCAAGGGGAAAACTCTTTTAATTTTATTCTTAATGTCCAGGCAATAGTATCGATTAGTTTTCTCAATTTTAAGGAAGGATAACTAATTTTCTTGCTCTGCAAACACTGATTCCCCGTCTGTTTGGCGCACGTGTGATTTCCCTTCATATTTGCATGCGTGTCATGTGGCAGTCTCTGCGGTGGCCGGAACCACCGGCGCTTGTTTGTCCTGTTCTGTGTTTTTCTTTGGAAGACTCGACTCCTTTATGTTGTTTCTTTTCGTCTCGTTGTTTAGTTTGACACTTGATTAATTCTCACGGGTTTTTTTTTTTTGTTGTTGTTTTTGGCTCCTGTCTGCATCGAACCCGAATCCAATGGCAGTTCCTGAATCGGATTTCATGCTGGAGGCTCGGATGGGTGTCGCGCGTACGGACGTGGACATTATGTGTGCGGTCCAGCACGTCTTTCCGCAACCTATGCTGTCGGTCATGTAAGCTGAGCACGCCAATTTGGCGGCTTTATTTTTTTTTTTTTGCCTTTATTACGGCTTTGAATAACTTTTGAGTTTTGTCCACAGGTTTGACACTCACATACTGGAGTCTGTGCTGACGCAGTTGGACCAGGACCCCAGTGGCCTCTATAGCATGACCGTGCGCACGCGCATTCCTAGAGATCAACTCGAATCCCCCACCCCGATCACCTGTGCGTTCATCCTGATTGGCACCAACTATACCAAACGTAGAGAGACTATTTTTTATGGTAAGTACAGGTAAGCAGAGTGGAGAGAAAACAGAAACAGTTCTGTATATAAAATTGTGGATTTGTACTCTCGCGTTTTCTTAAAGAATTTATTTGTATTCAACAACACTTTCTAATGATTAACCTGTTGCTTTTTATCTAAGTTTATTTAATGTAGTAAGCCAATTTATCCTTACAGATAAGGCCTCAACTATACAACGCAAATGGACAACGGTCGCCGTAGTAATGTCCATCGCATCCTTAGCTCTAAGCAGTTAGTTTGGTAGTGTCCTTCAATGTAGGCTATATTAGTTTTTTATATATTTTGATGACTAGAATATTGGATAATAATTCCTTTTTTAAATAGACTTTTAACGGATAAACGTAATTTTTTGCGGCATTTTAAAAAAAAGCGCTTATTTTGTACATGCATGTAATGTCTAAGGGAAACGAAACACAAATAAAAAAGAAAACACCACAAACAAAAAACCAAACTCAAAATGCGAAAGCAAACAAACCCATTAGAAACAAGAAAGAACACACTTATAACAAGAAAAAATATTGTATTCATATACATACGTATTTACCACATAAATAAATATATATATATATATATATATTATAGTTATATCTGATGTATAGATCTAATTGAGATACAGAAACGCTAAAAATAAAAAAAGAAACGAACAAGTAAAAGTGCATTAGACTGAACGCTTTCGTCGTGGCTTTTAACTGCCAAAACAAAATGTTTTTTATTTCAAAAGGGAAATTGGGATTTTAGGAAAATTATACATCATTAAAAGAAGTAGAAGAATTAAGACTTTTAAATAGTACAAAATTACTCTTAATTCTTTGTTTTATTATATTTCCTATTTATTAATGTTTTGCGCCAAATTTCGATAACAAAATAAGTTCGAAATTGAATCCATCACGCAAGCAACCCTGCGATTTGTGAGTTTGCATCCCTGCGCGCCTTCCTGCGCACACCCTTCCAGCCGTTCCAGGCCCTTCCAGTGAGCCTATGAGTATGCAGTGAAAATGACAGCAGTGGCAGAGGAGCCATCAACATCACCGTTAGACAGGCAAAAACGTTGACGCCAGCGCCAGACAAGAGAGCCAAGGTTCCTGCCCCCAGCTAACCCGTTCGATTGGATAATCCCTGTAGATCTAAGAATACAAAAATCGAAAAACGGCTACGAATAGCTCCAGTTTCCAACCAGACGACGACAGCATGTCCTAGTGAAGTCCTAGCAGTAGGAGAGGAGAGGCAGGCAGCGAGGGAGAGGCATAGGCAGAGGCAGAGGGAGAGAGAGAGTGAGGAGGAGCACGATGGCCTCCGGCGATGGCGACACCATCAATACCATCGACATGGATAGCTCCTCCACGTCGCAGGCCAAGCCAGTGGATCCCAGCAATGGTAACTATCATCCGCCAACCGTCACCTCATTTTCCCCGTCGCGTCGAAAGCAAAAAAAAAAATCAATGACAGGCGAATGGAAGTGCGCCCCTGGCGCATGTGTCTCGCGTGGCATGGAAGGGAGGCGAGGCAGGGGCAAGCAGCAAGAAGCAGCACAACGACGCACCCCCGCATGCCACCTACAGCCCCCAGCCCTCGCACGTTTCCAACCCCGCATCAACCACCACCTGATAGACGACAAACTTCCATCGGTTCATATTTATATTCTTGGATTGATAACAAAAGAAAGTTACAAGGTTGCTGAGCAGGAGACGACGTAGTAGGAGTTAGCGTAAGGGGGAGGAGGGTCCTGGTCAGTCAAGTTCAAGTCGCGGTGATTGACCAGGCGACTGCGTCATGGCCTGAATTAAACATGATGCCCAATAATAAGCTCTCTGTCCGTTCTCCTTTTAGCCTCCAACGACCATGTGGGCAACAACTCATCGCCTGAGGTAAGTACATCCGGGCAGCGGGCACTGGAGGCCAATTAAATCGTTTCTAATCCCGGTTCACTTACTCTTCCTCCAGCTGGGCAGTCGGCCGTTACGTGCGGGCAACAACAAGTCGGACAAGGAGCGAAAAATTGGTCACAGACGAGTCGGCGAGGGCGGTGAGATTACGTACAAGAAGATACAGACGTCGCAGATCATGGGCTCCATTCAGTTGGGCATCCAACATACTGTAAGGATGAGAAAATTTAACTCTAAAAATATTATATTTTACAATTTAAAAAATATACATTTGTAAGGATAAGGATTTCCTTTAAAAACTCCCGAATAATTCCTTTTATTATCCTCTTGACAGGTCGGCAGTCTTGCCTCAAAGCCCAAGCGGGATCTACTTATGATGGACTTCTGGGAGATCGAGAGCATTACCTTTCCGCCAGAGGGATCTAGCCTTACACCTGCCCACCACTACAGCGAGTTCAGATATAAGATCTATGCACCCATCGCTTTTCGGTACTTTCGGGATCTGTTTGGCATCCAACCAGATGATTTTATGGTAAGAAAGGCTACTCTGCAATCAAGACAGATCCTTAAAATCTACTTTTATAGATGTCCATGTGCACGTCCCCGCTGCGGGAACTGTCCAATCCTGGTGCTTCCGGTTCAATATTCTACCTGACGGACGACGACGAGTTCATCATCAAGACGGTGCAACATAAGGAGGGTGAATTCTTACAGAAACTACTGCCTGGGTGGGTTTCAGTGTTCTCTACTATGAACTATCTTGAAGATATATCCCTCTAAAATATATTCCTATTGCAGTTACTATATGAATCTAAATCAAAATCCGCGCACGCTATTGCCAAAGTTCTTCGGATTGTACTGCCTGCAGACGAGCAACGCCAAAAACATTCGCCTGGTGGTCATGAACAATCTGCTGCCCTCATCCGTGAAGATGCATCTGAAGTACGATCTCAAGGGATCAACCTTCAAGCGTAAGGCCAACAAGGCGGAGAGAGCAAAGAAATCGCCAACGTACAAGGACCTCGACTTCATGGAACAGCATCCCAATGGCATATTCCTGGAGGCCGAGACGTACTCTGCGCTGATCAAAACCATTCAACGCGACTGCACGGTACTGGAGTCCTTCAAGATCATGGACTACTCACTGCTTCTGGGCGTTCACAATCTGGACATTGCGCTAAAGGAGAAGCAGAGCGAGCACAGGAAGCCTGTAAGGGCTCCTTTAGCCGAGGACTCCGACGTGGATGTGGACGAGCCGCTGGATGGATTGGAAGGCGATGGCAAAGATCGTGACACGGCCACGGGCATCAGCAGAAATAAGTGAGTAGCTCTTATTTAGATATCCATGGAACCGATCTGTAGAGCTAATCCAGTGTGGCTTACAGGTCTGTCAATCGGCAGCGACTGGTGGCCCATTCCACGGCCATGGAGAGCATTCAGGCGGAGAGTGAGCCCATCGATGACGAGGAGGATGTGCCGTGAGTCTTTGGGTTTTATATACATAAAGTCTTGAAGTCTGGTTTAATAATTTCTATAATTTCCAGACCTGGCGGCATACCAGCTAGGAGTGAGAAGGGCGAACGCCTACTCCTCTATATCGGCATCATCGACATTCTGCAATCCTACAGGCTGAAAAAGAAGCTGGAGCACACATTCAAAAGCATCATACACGATGGGGTGAGCTATAAAGGCTGCACAGTATTAAAAAATCACTTAGGAATCTTTTTAAAGAAATTATTTTGTATGTTTCTAATTAAATTTGCATATTTTGTATACTTTAAGGAAACCGTTTCGGTGTGCCGTCCCTCGTTCTATGCTCAAAGATTCCAAAACTTTATGGCCAAGACCGTGTTCCGCAAGATACCCTCCCGTAAGTGGGCCGTGGGCGTGGAAGTCGGGCTAAGTACTTGTACTGTAAGGCATTTTTGTGTGCAGTTGGCCGAGTTATGCAAGCACTCCAGTTTCAGTTTCAATTTCAGTTTCAGTTCGAGTTCCAGTTGCAGACTTTTTTGAGTAGAAAAACCCCACACACTCGTACACCCCCAATTTCCAATTAACAATTACGACTAATCAATTATCAATTACTAATTACATTCACACAAAACACACCGAACACCATTAGACACCCACTTGTAGCTTGCTAATTTTGGTTGAATAATCAATCGGTGGCAGCAAAAATGCAATATGGTACACTTGGCCTGAGTAGACGCCGTTGTGGAGCATCTGAATCAACATCGAATCAAATCAATATCAATATCCAAACAACCGCTCTGTTCTCTGCTTTCTTTTTGACCATGTCTCGAATGCATTCACTCTCTCACTCTTACGTACGCATATAGTGGATCTCCCCGAGATCAAGGGGAATCACAGAAAATTTCGTACCTTGGTAACCAGCTATATAGGTAAAGAAACTAATGATCGATGTCTCTTTCTCTCTCTCTCTATCTCTATTTTTGATTATATGTATATCTCACTTGAGTTTCACTTAACACCTTTTTTAAGCGGTTTAAATAACAATTTTATTATTATTATATTGTCCACCACTTGGTTTTCATATGATTTCGAAATGGACGCCCAAGCATGCCTCTCAATATCACGTTAGTTAAGACCACATACCCTTCGCATCCTTGGCTTCCCGGCAGCCGTATTGCTCGATGGCTTTGCGTAGTTGCTTCGGAAGAGCTAAGCTTTTTGTACCAAAGTCCCATCTATGAGGATTTTTGACTAATCCTTGATTTGAACTACATTTTGCAGCGCTTAAGCATTCGCCCTCGAAGAGAAAAAGCCTGTCGAAGGCCATACAGCGCTCCATTGACAGTGAAAGCGAGGCGGTTACGAGGCGTAAGTGAAAGCAATATCATTTAAGATCTAATACAGCTCATTTCTATAAATCCTTCGGGTTTTTTACACTCTAAAATAATCCTTAAACATTTTACTTTCCCCAGCTGTTCACACCTCGCACTCTCACAGCAGTGGCAAGATCCATCAGCCAGCCAAGCCGCCCACCACGGAGCCCACGCCAGCAGGCGCGGTAGGAGGAGCAAGTGCCTCTGCTGCTGCTGGCTCTGCTAGCAGCAGTGTTGCCAATGAGAGGGCTCCACCACCCGTCAAGCAACGGACTCCGGCGGCCAGCAACCTAAAGGCAAGGGTTCCGCCGCCAGTGCCGCCTCGTGGCTCACCGCGACGCAAGGATGCCCAGGATCGCTCGACGCCAGGTACACAACAACAACAACCGCACACTATTAATCCTTCCCCGGCACCAGCACACTTCCATACCCTCCAGGTGCCCAAGCACGAGGGCATGCCGCGTTTCGGGGATCGTCGTTCGCCCAGCAACGTCCAGGATTGGCTGGAGCTGCACGATCTCTTCGATGCTCCGATTAGCATTGAACCCACAGCTCCACCTGCTCCTCCCTTGCAAGATCCAACAGTGGCTCTGCTTCGAAGTTCCTCTCTGCGACGCCGCGAATCTCTGAACTCCGCTTATTCCACTGCTCGTTCGGAGAGCAGCTACCGGCGCCAGCAGCCGCGATTGCTCAACCACGTGGATATATTCCATCGGCAGAATAGCTTTGTGGCGCGCAGTGAGCGATCCTCCGTGGGCTCTATAGTCCGAAGCTTCCCACCCATTCGAGCGGATAGTTATCGTACAGGGCGTTCCCGATCCTCGGGCAGCATTCCCAGCCAGCGTTCGCCCAGGCGTGGAGTTCAGGAGAAGCTGAAGCGGCAGCAGAAAAGGAATCGCTATCTGCACTACGCGGATTTGGCGCTGGGCGGCGATGACTGTCAGAATCAGCAGGAGGAGGATAATCTCCTGCAGTCGGTTAGTGCGTTCCTAGAGGTAAAGCGGGAGCTGGAGGCGACACATCGCCCAAGAAGACCGCTGCCCAAGTTAATGGATCCACCGCCGGTCGTAACATTGCCAAGGAATCCTCCGACACAGCAGGTCAGGCGGGGCAAGAGACGTGCGCCAAAGGCTGCACCATCCACGATACCAGAGAGCGAGGGATCGACGGGACAGGGACAGGGACTGAGACGGGAGTAGCTCCCCTAGCTTGCACCTAGCTTACCACACACTTCCTAATCCCTGATTCTATTACTAGGTTAGGTTATTCTCTCACTCATTCCGCTGTATGTTCTGCTCTGCTCATTGTATCGCTAGGCACAACGCCATCATGCAGCTCGACTCCTCCCCCCGCCTTTGACGACATCTCCGAGGACAGCTCGAACAAGAACAGCACCAGCACCTCGTCGATGGGTCGCCGGTCCCATCATCATCACCACTACCATCACCAGCAATCGCAGTCGCAGTCGCAGTCGCAGCAGCAGCAGCAGTCGTATTATCTGGACCGAAAGATGAACATTGGACCGGCATACAGAGGCTCCTACAAAGAGGATATTGTCAGGTGAGTTCCATTTCATTTTCTATAAAATTAAAATAAAAATTAATACATTTATTTTATAGCGTGTCGGAGGTTCATTTGGACACACTGCTGGCAGTGGACACGTCATCGAGCAGCCAGTATGGATCCCGCGGGGGATTGGCCTGGACACCGCCCGCTTCAGGTGAGGGCTCCACTCCCACATGGACAGAGGGCACACCCAGTTTTACGGACTCCAGTTCGAGTGGTGATCTCGGTAATTGGCACTTGAGATTTGCTTTGAAATCGCTTTTTGTGTTTCTATATCTATCTGTATATGTGTATTCGTTCACGCTTGCAATCGTAGACAACTTCTCGCCCATAAACTCATCTAAAATCGATCGACACAAGCCGACGGTGGAAGATGCCATCAACTCTCTGTCCGCGGGAATGGTAAATATCGGAGGTGGTCAGCTCTAGATACGATCCACAGCACACAAACACACAGAAACCCCCTATTCCGATCCGCAAAGACAAAGACACCATCCGTAGTGGCACACGTTCATCCAAAACATGCGTACATCATAAACCTTATCTAGACTTTTTCCAAATTGCATAATTACATCTTCCGTTATGGGTGTACTTCACTCCCACATTGTCACATCTCAGCATCTCACTGATCCATTATTGCCTCTTCTATTGCATTCTTATAGATCAACTAACATAGCATGTGATGTGATGACAGGACACAAGACACACCAATCCAGATTCATCGCGATGTGAACAGAGTCTCGAACTCGTACATACCGACAATGCTTGCGTGTTCAGGCGCACTTGTATAGCTAGGATATAATCAAAAAGGCGCCCCCCACGTAGAACAGAGTACCCGTTCCCCCATGCCACGTCCACGTCCACGTCCTCGACCACACCCACACCTGCCCAACCCTTCCAGCGGACACCGGGTGAAAACAAATCCAACCAAGTCAGAGCTCGCGATATTATACACAAGCATATACTCCCCCATATATACAGAGAACTCAAAAAGCATTAAGAATACAATAAATGGCAAATCAAATACGAGTAAAGTGCGCAGGATGGCATCCAGCTGGAGATCCGAAATCCGCTATCCGTTATCCGTAATCCCGTTCCCCCCTACTATATACGTTCAGTGTACGCGGTGTAAAGAGTTCGTTATGCGTTGAGATCAGATTATATATATATATATATAAAAATATACATTACACTGAAATTAATAAACGTTTTTGCGATACTTTCGATCTCCGATATATCCACATAAGTACGTATTATGTATACCTATGTATAATCAGCAATCGCGATATAATTACAATATTGTTGTAAAATATTTCAATTTACAAGGAGCCAGTCGACGACGACAAGAAGAAAACAAACAAACAAACAAACCAAGAGCAAAATTATATACATATTATATATTCATCTGTATTTATTAACGATAAATGTAACGCGCTTAGGTTAACTCCACACAAAAAACAGAACCGAACACAGAACCGAACTGAACTGGATGGACATACATGAGATATTACTTAAACCAACGGACCGACACGGACATTCGACGACAACTTTCGACGCATACAAGATGAAAGAATTGATTATTTATTAATTAGTTGAATGTTATTTAACTTATATGCATTATTCTAAAGATTACTGAAAATCCAATTGTAATTACAATAAATTAAATTGCAAGGTTGAAATTTCGGCGTGTTCTCCCTTCTTTCCGCGAATGTGATTTTGCTAGACTAAAACAAAAGTACGTTAAAACGAAAAGCGACTAGTACAGCTTCTGCAGGTCGATCAAGGACTTGTTCAGAAAGTCATTGGTCCAATCATTCTCCGGATTGTCCAAATGGTTATCAAAATCTACAACATCGCGCATGGCACCGCGCTTCAGCAGCAGCGATACGCCCTCCAGCGTCTGCGACGACTGAGACAGTGTGAATTTGGCCTTTGACCACCGGGTGGTGGACTCTCCAGCGCAGCTGTATACCTGGATGGCGGCACGGTCGTGCTGCAGGGTCATCAGCTTGTTGTCCACAACAACGAAGCAGGCGTTCTTGAAGTTCTCTTGAATTTTGTCCGCTATCTTGGCCGCCGGTGTCTTGTCAACCTGATTGTCGTAGAAGTTCTCCGGGGCAGCATAGTAACCAGCAATCACCAGACCCTCACGCTCGGCATAGGCATCGATCTGAAAGGAAAAGTGTAAGTACTTATTATTAAATATGAAAATTGAAAGTGTTTCTATACCAATTCTAGTGAAGAATCTAGAATCTAGAATCTAGAATCATTTACCTACGTGGGGTACAAAGTACTCCCATAATGTAGGTCAAATAGAAAACTTGAATAAATCAGTTTTGTAAGGAAAAAAAAACAGACAGTACGGATATTAAAAGACACTCATATAACTGATATACAATGGGTAACTATTATATTCTTCATTTTAGAAATATTTTGAAATATGTTCAGAGATTTATCGAACCAATTGAGAAGAGGATTTTTACCTTTTCATTAATTTTGGGTTAAAGTGTCTTCAATTAACTCTAACAAGGATTACAGCTCAAAGATTATATCATATCAAGATGTGCTTCTAATCTTATTAAAAATATAGTAAGCTTGTCTTATACAATTCTTTAAAGAAAAAAACAGGGAAAATAATCAAACTTATTTTATGATAATCAAGAATTTTAAAGGGTTTTAAGATGTACCTGAATTAATAATTTGTCAGAAGCACTAATACTTATTAATTATAAAAAAAGTCCAACTGTTTCCAATATTTGGAATTCGTACCCACATGAAGCTGGGGGCCAGCCATGCCGTGGTGGAGCCTACAAACCAGCTGCACATGGACAACGTCCTCATTAAAGTTCACTTATGTTCCAGAGACCGGCAATTGATAATTATGTACCTGCATTAGGGCCACCTCGGCCATGGGGGTGACATGCAAACACTGATGGAACAGAGGAATAGCATCCACGATTTCCACCACGGAACCCTTTGTGGACTTCTCCGACAGCAGCAGCCCGTTGACCGCCAGGTGCGGATACTTGGCCGCATGGAATATCAGCTTGGTGTAGGCCCGATCCGAGATCTTGTAGTCGCACATTTTCTTTGATTATTTCCTCAATTTACCCGTAGAAAAAAACATGAATTGGAAATTAGTGCTTGCTCAGTCAACACAATTCTATCGATAAATATATCGATGAGTGAGTTTCGATGTCTAGATTTTGCTAATTTATATTTGTTATAGCTAAATTTTATTTTCCAATTTAATTATTATATTAAAAAGTATTTTATTTAAAAACCTAAGAAATATTTAATTATTGTCCCTAATTACTATGCGTTGGAACAACTTAGAAAAATAAATCACCCTTTTAATGGCGCTAAATTCAGATGGATATGACTTCAATTTTATTTATTACTCCAAACTAATACTACGTGGATAATGGAAAACATAACTAAATATGTGTAACATTTTATTTCTTAACTTTCCGTCTGCGTCCCGCTCTTGCTTGGCTTTTCATTCTCGATTTGTTTATATTGTAACTAAAAAATATTTAGCAGTTCAGCTGAATGTCCAATGGAAGGTCCTGGTCTCCCTCTGTATCCCTTGACCCTGCAATCCACACCGATGAAGAAACTACGTCTGGTTGTCATTCAGTATTGCCTTGACGTCCTCGGCGTCCAGCGTCTCGTACTTAAGCAGCGCCTCCGCCAACGCCTTGTGGCCCTTGGTGTGTTTCCGCAGGATGGCCTTCGCTCGCTCGTAGCTGTCGCTGAGGATGCGCTTGATCTCTGCGTCCACGGCCTCAATGGTATTTGGTCCGAGTGTGTCGCCAGTGCCCAACCCCTTGGACGCCTCAATGGTTCGCAGACCCACCTTGTCCGACATGCCCCAATCTCTAACCATGTGCGTGGCAATCGAGGTGGCCTGCTTGAGATCGCTGCTGGCTCCCGACGTGATCTTGTCCGCCCCAAAGACGAGCTCTTCGGCGGCACGGCCGCCCATCATTGTATCCATCATGGCCAGCAGCTGCTGCTTTGTGACATGGTAACGCTCCTTCTCCGGTATGTAGGCGGTGTGTCCCAGAGACGGTCCGCGCGGCATGATAGTCACTTTGTGCAGCGGATGCGACTCTTTAGTGTAAAAGGCCACGATGGCATGTCCGCCCTCGTGGTAAGCTGTAATCGTGTTGGCCTCCTCGTCTGGCAGGCGAGCCTTGCGCTCGGGCCCCATAAGTACCTTGTCACGTGCCGTCTCCAAGTGTTTCATGTTCACCGTCTCGGCTCCGTCGATGGCAGCTCTGTGATAAATAGAAAATCAGAAAAAGGTTTTTTTTCATCAACTCGCAGTTCCGTACCTTAGCGCAGCCTGGTTAATCATGTTCTCCAGGTCAGCTCCCGTAAATCCGGAAGTGCCGCGTGCCAGCATGTCCAGATCGATTTCATCATGCAGAATTTTAGTGAGGTAGAGACCCAGGATCTCCTTGCGTCCGGTAAAGTCTGGCGTGGATACCATTACCTCCACGTCGAACCGTCCGGGACGGAGCAGAGCCTGATCCAAGTCGTCGCGTCGGTTGGTGGCGCCCAGGACAATAACGCCAGCGTTCTGATGGAACCCGTCCATCTCCGAGAGTAGCTGATTAATGGTTTGATTGGCATACGGATGCAGCACGGAATTGGTTCGCTTTGCGCCGACCGAATCTATTTCATCGATGAAAATTACACACGGTGCCCGGGCCTTGGCTGCCTCTTTAATATAAAAATCCAAATTCAGTAAAGATCTGCTGGTATTTCGATATTAACTTACTGAATAGATCGCGCACTCGTCTGGCGCCTTGGCCAACGAGGACCTCGTCGAATTCAGGGCCAGCGGCATGGAAGAAAGGAACTTTGGCTTCACCGGCCACGGCACGGGCCAGCAGCGTCTTGCCAGTGCCCGGAGGGCCAACTAAGAGCACGCCCTTTGGAAGCTTGCCGCCCAAATTGGAGAACTTATCGGGATTCTTGAGGAACTCGACCACCTCCTTCAGCTCCTGCTTGGCCTCGTCGCAGCCCTTTACATCATCGAATGTGACGTTGATCTCCTCGGGATCTACCTCTACCTGATTGCCCAGCTGGATGCTGCTGGAAGATAGCAAAATTAGACCTGCAACAGTGGAGGAGTTGCAATGGGAGGCTCACCGAAATACAGATCCGTTCGAGGTGGTGAAAAAGCTTAGGAATATACCCAGGAAAACGACGATTACGACGAGAGTCTGAAAAACCTTAGTGACAATTACTGGAAATTAACCAAAACTCTAACAAAGGCTTCGGGCTTCTTGGAACAGGCTCATACCTTTATATACTTCATAGTTTTTCCGGATTTCGGAGAATCCTCAGCGTTAGCGGCTGCCAAGTATCCCTCGGCAAAGGCTATCTTTAGGTTCTCCTGCAACACAAAGGGTTATCACAAGTAACAAAAGGATTTAAGCACACAGCCTACCGCATTCTGACCACCATGATCGTCGGATTTGGCTAACAGCCGCCTCAGCTTTTCGGCCTGGAAGTGCGTCTCTCCGTCAATTCGTTGCGGCGCATTGGACAAGGCTGTCTTTAGCCTGGAGGTCATTGTGGGGTTGCGCTTTTGTTCCGCCTCAATGGAGCGATCCGTCTTGAAGCCTCGCATTTGTTTCCTAAAAATTAGGTGAATATAACTTAAGCGAGGAGAATTTGTTGATTCGTTCAGGGCACTCACAGCTGTTGATTGGAGAAGAGCGGACGAAGAAGACCTGACGTTATGGTTGGAATCACCTTGCTGAAATATAGAACACAGATAAGAATCTTGTATTGATTTTCGGAATAGGATTCACTTACACGTGGGCACCTGTAGGCTGGGCACCAGCTGCTCCTGTTAACGAAACTTCAAACTGATAATTTTGTGAATGGACACGTCCGATTTGTGTGGCCGGCTCTTCCAGCGTAATGCGGACATCGCGCATGGCCGGAAGCAGGCTGGTCACCTTCGCCAGCGTCTCGTTCACCAGCTCTCGGTCCAGAATGCCGTTCAGGCGTGCAGCCTTCTCCACCATGCCCTTAAAGCTGGCGCCCGACTGGGCGAGCAGGTTACGCAGATCCTGCACGAGGTCATGACTTGTGCCCGTCGCCGTCGTCGTCGTCGTAGTCGATGGCGCTGTGGCACTGGCAGACTGGGAAAGACGCACTGCACTCGCGCTTCCCTGCAGCTTGGTGCGCTTAACGGTGTAGTAGTGCGGCTTTCTGCTGAAGTTGCCTAGGTACAGGTAGGGCTGTCATCGAAATTCCAAATCCCAAACGGCAGGTGCGGATCGAAAAACAGAGAGCGGGAGAGACGAGACACGTCAGGCGGTGAGTGGAGTGGAGGGCCGGGAAGACCGGCGGTCGGACTTACCACAGAGTGTGTGGTGGTGGAGAACATTTCCAAAAATACAAAACTCTAATTGAATAAAACAACAGGCGCAGGAACGGGGCCAGCAGACGACACAGCTGTAACTTTACTATACAGCGAAAATGTCATAATCTCGTCGCGTCGTGCGTGTTGCATCCCTGGTCTTGCTGGTGGTGCGTGTCCTCCGCCCGCTGCACGCTCTTCGGTTTCGATTGTCGCGGTTCTTAGCGGCACGCTACGGTTAATTTTGAGTGGTTTTTCTATCTAGAGGGTGTTAATCGGTCACAGAAAGATGCTAGTGCGTTTTGTTAATTATTGAGATGTTGTTTTCATTAATTTACTGACGGATTCGATTTAATGTTCTGATCTAATGGAGCTCCAACCTGCCGATAGCAGCATCGATAATACCGATAGCTTATCTTATTTATGGTACTAACGGTTTTTGCCATTAAGAACTCAATTCAATTTATAGCTGTCCATCCATAAAATGTAGTTCTTTAACTTCAATTTAAGTAGGTGTGTCCAAGCCGTTACCCGCATTATGCGTTAAAATATTAAAATGTAAAGCAAACATATTTTTTTTTATTAATATTAACAATTTAATGCATGCCTGCTTTGTTTACAAATAAATGGCATTCTTTATTTTAATTATATTTATTTCTAGCTTTATTTTTTGCAAGGTGGTGGTTACCTATCGAAGCTATCGATACTTGGTATCATCTCGAACAAGCCGGTACATTATATATTTCACTTATTCTTTAATAAATTGAGTCAGCATGGACTCGCCGTTGAACGATGGGTCACGCCAGGCTCCGCAACACACCCCCCATCCACTGGTGAGTAGGGAGTTGTGATGAAATCCCAATATCAGCTAAAATTTCCGATATTTTACAGGCCGACTACCAGTTCTCCGCGGAAGAGGTGAAGGCGTTACGTGAGTGCAATACAGAGTCGTTCTTTCAGAGGAGTCTGCCTTTCGGCACTGGCCTCGGTCTCCTGGCCTACTTTGGCGTGAAAAACGGGTATCTGCAGGGGAATGGCAAATATGGCGCCGTGCCCAAGGTCGTAATGGGCGTCATCCTGGGCTACTTTGTGGGCAAGTTCAGTTACCAGCAAAAGTGCGCTGAGAAGATCATGCGCCTACCCAACTCGCAGTTGGGCGAGATGCTGCGGCAGCGTAGGCAGGGCGGCGGTGTCATCAGCACCATCACGCCGGACGAGAACCTGGGCAGGGCCTTTACCCTGGCTCCCTTTACCCCCAGCTCGGCGGATGTGTACAGCGATGAGGCGTATCAGCCGGGACGAAGCACTGCGCTCAATCTGGACACAGAGTCGCGGCCCACAATGTCCGGCCTGGATGACATTTACCGGCCTACGCTGGACTGTAAGCGCATTCAACTCGTTGGTTTCCGCAGGTGTCTGATATATCCTTTCTTTCTTTAATAGCTGCCGCAATGCTGGACACTGAACTGCCGCTGGAACCGGCCAAGCCAGGTCAGTCGTACGAGGATTTGCGCCGGAGAAACCGAGAGGAGTATCTTAAGCATCAGCAGAGTCCCTACTCAAAGCCATACGAGCCACCAACATCCCTTCAGCAGCGACCTGTGCAGGCAGCACCTTTGGATCCCGCAGCAGGCGGAAAGAGGAATAAGTACGGCGACTCCTGGACAGACTGAACACTCACATTAGGCATTTGTTATATTGTTGGACATAAAACAGAGTAAAAAAAATTATGTTGCAAACAGAAGGGAACTATTTACATTTTTAAAGCCCGCCGTTTGTGGAATTACTTTCTGGCCTCGTCGTAGTTATCTTTGTACCACTGCACAGACGCCTTGATGGCAGTTTCAAAGTCCGAAAATTGGTAGTCGGGCAGATGGGTGCGAAGCTTGGCATTGGAGGCGGTCTTCTTGTGCTGGCCATCTGCCTTCGTCGTATCACAGACAATTTTTCCCTAGAAAGCAATGTTTGTTAGGATCAAATGTATCAGAAGAACAGATGATTACCTTAAAGTTAAATGCTTTGGCTATAGTGTTGGCCACATCGAAGATTGTAACCTCCTGGCACTCATCCACACTGAGGATAATAGGCTCGACGCTGTCATAGCTCCTTAACACCCAGATCATTAGCTCCGCGAGATCCAGCGAGTAGATGAACTGTCTCAGTGGCGTTCCGCTGCCAAATACCGTGAAAATCTTCTCGGTATCCGGCACATCCCGATTCTCATTGATAAGCTGGTGCATGCGGTTGATCATGCCTGGAATTACATGGCTCACTTCGGGCTTGTAGTTGTCGTGTGGCCCGAAAATGTTACAGGGAATCACAGAGGTGTACATCCGGCCATATTTGTCGTGGTAGGCGTGGTTCTGCACGTCTATCAGTCGCTTGGCATAGGAGTATCCGTAGTTCGAGGGGTGCGGTGGCCCATTGTGCACCATTGTCTCGTCTATGGGGTAGGTGGTTTTATCCGGGAAAATGCATGTGGACAGGCAGGATACGACCTTGACGCACCCCTGCTCATGGGCTGTTTGCAGGACATTGTCGTTAATCAGCAGATTGTTGCGCTGTAAGAAATTCGATTAGATTCGGTTTTTTTGTTGTTGTTGTAAGTGATTCCTGCAGCTCACCAAGAAGTCCAGGTTGTTGTTCATATTGTGGAAAAGACCTCCGACCATGGCGGCCAGGTGTATGACATGGGTGGGCTTCTCCCGGGCGAAGAGTGCTTGCGTGGCTTCCAGATTTCTGTGTAAAGCATTTGTTTATTGTAAAGATTGTAGTGTAGTGGTTTCGAATTACTCACGTTAAATCGGCGTCCTTGGAGCCGGCAAAGTACCATTCCTCGTCCTGACGACCCTGATTCTTGATGATCGTCTGAAGAGCTTTGCCCACAAGGCCGGTGCCACCTGTCACTAGCACTTTCATTATTTTAATTATAAGAATAAATCAACTAGTTTTTTGTGTTCCAATAATAGTGTGACCAATTGCCACAAATGCCGGTTGTAATCAGTGCTGCTCCCTTGGCGTTAACTTCCAAATCTTGTTACTTCTTCATTAATTTTATGCAAATCTTTTTAATTTAATAATATTATCTATTAAAAAACAGACATATGAAATTTATTTATATTCTTGTTTATTCTCCCAAAAAATATGTCCTTAAATTCCCGCTGCTCCTTTTAGCCACTAGCTAGATCCTTGGGGATTCTGATTCGGAACAAGAGCTGGTAACACAGTTTCTCACCGGCTGTCAAAGCGATTTTGTTTATATGCTGACAGAAATGCGAAAAAACGTTTAAATGGATACGGAAACAAAAGTCCTGGACGCCGTCAATGAGTTCTTGGTAAAACCAAAGGCTCGAGCAAGGCGAAAGCTTCCGGAAAATAATACCCCTCTTTCCTATTTACTTTTTGCAGAAGGTGGACTCCATTGACGAGGCGTTTGTGAGCGTCATTGTTTTCAAGCCAAATGGAGAGCAGGAACGGGCCACCAACTTCGCCAATGATTTGGGTATGTAAACGTCATTTAGAGATCCTGGTTGTGCTAAAAACAGGCTTCCATTTTCCAGTTACGGCTTTCGGAAATGTGCCCCAGGAGAACCGAGACCAGGTACTGCGGCAGTACCTTCTGCGGGCTGCCGGCGCTTCCGGTTACCATATGAAAGTACTGATGGCAGCGCTGGTTAAGCTGGTGGATTCGCACGTAATTACCGCGAGGATGCTGTGCGACAAAGTGTTGTTCTGTGAGAAACTGGACTTTGAGCACAAAACCTTTTGGATCGAGAGCTTCCGGCTGATCAAGCGGGTAATCATGCAGGTGGACTATAAAGGCGTGCGTGAGATCATGAAGGTGTGCCGCGACAAGGCACAGTGGTTCCCGCTGAACGTCAACGTCACCTACATGCCCCAGCTGTTGGCCGTGGAGGAGATCTTGCGTTTCATCTTCGACCGCAACAACTGCCTGCTGCCCGCCTATTTTATTGCCAACGAGATCATGCGTCCGTTTCCCTATCACTGGAAGCTCAACCGGCTGATGACCGACTTCGTTGAGGAGTTCCGCACCACGGCGCAGATGGTATCTATCATTGGGCACCCCAGCATGCTGCCGATTGTGGAGCACTTCGGCTACGCAGATCACATGATGAATTCGTGGCGCCTGGACCACAACACTCTAAAGTTTAACTTCAAGGGCAGCCTGCCGTACGAGCCGGAGCTGCTAGAGGAGCAGAAGCCCCTGCTCCGCTACGTTCTAGAGCAGCCGTATTCCCGTGAGATGGTCTCCCAGATGCTTAACCTGCAAAAGCATCAGAAACAGCGCTATAATGCCTTGGAAGAGCAGATTGTGAACCTTATAGTCCATGCAATGGAGATGACTGAGACAACCGATGCCACTGCGGGCAGTGGCTTCAATTCTTCGGACGAGCAGATCACACCTTATGAGTGGATGTGGCTGCATCTCTCCTCACAACTGATTTACTTTGTTCTCTTCCAGTTCGTGAGCTTCATGCATATTGTGCTGGCGTTGCATGAGAAGGTAACATAAAATATTAATATTTAAATTTCTTGAGCTGACATTCCCTTGGCACTTTTACAGCTGTCTAAATTGGAGCTTCGCAAGGGCCGTGATCAACTGATGTGGATCCTCTTGCAGTTTATCTCTGGCAGCATACAGAAGAATCCTGTAGGATATTTATTTATGCATTTTTTATGCAAAAGAAAACATTTCTCTAAAGAACTTTACTTTGTAGATCACAAACTTCCTGCCCGTCTTCCGGTTGTTTGACCTTCTTTACCCCGAACTGGAGCCACTGAAGCTGCCAGACATAAACAAGTCCTCAATGGTCCGCCATATGGCTCCGATTTGTGTATGGATCCACCTGATGAAGAAGGCGCGAGTGGAGAATATGAATATTACACGACCATTGCCCGTCGCGCTAAAGAATCACTATGAGTAAGTGATATTTTCATGTTTTAGTTATTGTTGTATTAACAGCTCTAATTCCTTGCAGCTTCCTGCAGCATGTGGTCACGCCCAACACCATGATGAACATGACTATGGGCAACGACTTCCGCATAATACTCATCTGCAATGCATATTCCACAAATCAGGAATATTTCGGCCGACCCATGGGCCTGCTGTTGGATGCCCTTAATGGGACCTCTAAATCTCCGAATGGCCCCCAGATACCAGCTGTTACCTTCTCGGTTACGGTGCTGGACAGCCTGACGGTGCACAGCAAGATGTCGCTTATCCACAGCTTTGTCACACAGATGCTAAAGCAGGCCCAGACCAAGGGACAAGTGCCAGCAGCGGCGCTTTTGGAGACCTATGCGAGGCTGTTAGTTTATACGGAAATCGAGTCGCTTGGCATCAAGGGATTCTTGAGTGAGTATACACATAAATATAATTTTGTCTTGTCTTAATGTCCTTAATGCAGGTCAACTGATGCCGACGGTGTTTAAGAACCATGCCTGGTCTATGCTGCATACCCTGATGGAGATGTTCTCCTATCGCCTGCATCATGTCCCCACCCACTACAGAGTGCAGTTATTATCCCTGCTTCATTCGCTTTCCTCTGTGCCGCAGACCAACAAGATGCAACTGAATCTTTGGTGAGTTAGCATCACTAATAGGTATACATTTCTAACTTTTCTCTACCCTTAATAAGCTTTGAGTCGACTGCCCTGCGACTGATCACCAGCATTGGATCGGCCGAATTCCAGCCGCAGTTCTCGCGGTACTTCAACGACAAGTCACCTGGCGCCGTGGCGTCCAACGAAAGCGAAGAACTAAATCGAGTTCTCATTCTCACACTAGCTCGATCAATGCATGTACATGGTGGCGGCGATGAGATGCAGCCTTGGTGCAAGGATTTCCTGTCCAACATCATGCAGCACACGCCGCACTCTTGGCCCATGCAATCGCTGGCATGCTTCCCACCTGCCTTGAATGAGTACTTTACGCAGAACAACCAGCCGCCGGAGAACAAGCTGCAGCTAAAGAAGTCCGTAGAGGAGGAGTACCGCACGTGGACCTCCATGACCAACGAAAACGACATCATTGCGCACTTCCTGCGGCCAACCACGAATCCGCTGTTCCTTTGTCTGCTCTTTAAGATTATCTGGGAGACTGAGAACATCAGTCCAGTGGCTTACAAGTGAGTAGCTATGTGATTCTCTCTATTCTCGATATAAATGCTCTTTTTTAGGATCCTGGAGGGCATCAGCGCGCGAGCTTTGTCCACGCATCTGCGAAAATTCTGCGATTACCTAGTGGCCGAGGTGGCCAGCTTTTCGGATGGCCGTGACTTCATCCACAAATGCGTAGATACAATTAACAACATGATCTGGAAGTTCAATGTGGTGACCATCGATAGGGTTGTACTATGCCTGGCCCTGCGAACGCACGAAGGCAATGAGGCTCAGGTTTGTTTCCTGATTATTCAGCTGCTGCTGTTAAAGGCCAGCGAGCTGAGGAATCGCGTTCAAGAGTTCTGTAAGGACAACAATCCCGATCATTGGAAGCAAAGCAATTGGTAAGAGGTCGTAAAAACATAAAGATATGCTTATATTGACTGTTTTTCTTTCAGGCAGGACAAGCATCTCTCCTTTCATCAAAAGTACCCAGAGAAGTTCGCTCTGGACGAGTCTGCGTCACATATTCCGCTGCCCGTCTACTTTAGCAATGTGTGCCTGCGCTTTCTGCCCGTTTTGGATGTGGTGGTTCATCGCTTTATAGAGCTAACCATTACAAATGTCCATCAGATTCTTGGCTTTATACTGGATCATCTAAGTATATTGTATAAATTTCACGGTGCGTATACAATGCCTCGTATTTCAACAATTATAATAATCAATAATCCGTCTGCAGATCGTCCCATAACGTATCTCTTTAATACCTTGCACTACTATGAGCGGATCCTGCGCGATCGACCGGCACTAAAAAAGAAACTGGTAGGAGTCTTGATTTCTAAAAAAAGAGGCATATTTTCTATAATTAATTATGATTTAAGGTACACACCATTACTGGTGCCTTTAGTGAGATTCGGCCGCCGAACTGGAGCATTAGTGAACCGTATAAGGCGTACCTTTTATCCGGGGACAACCTCTGGACGCCCGAATTAAGTTACTACGTGAGCTTGATCCGACGACTGGCAGACAGTGAGTTAAACTCTGATGAGTAGTGACATAAGCTTAAAGCTTCTATTTCATTTTGCAGCTATCAGTGGGAAAAATGTATTATACTCCACGGACTGGCGCTTCAATGAGTACCCCAATGCCCCAACCCATGCGCTTTATGTCACCTGCGTTGAGTTGTTGGGTCTGCCGGTGGCTCCTGGCGTGGTGGCCAACAATATCATCGATGTGATAATCAACGGCTATGCGGTGATTCCGCAGAAAGAGATCCACAGCTACATCAATGCGGTGGGCATCGTCTTGGCCGCCCTGCCAGAGCCCTACTGGAGTGGCATCTACGATCGGCTGCAGGATATGCTCAACACACCCAATATGCTCAATTGGACGTACAGATTCAACGCGTTTGAGCTTTTCAACTTTAAGACTGTGCGTGAGGGGATGCTGGAGAAGAACTATGCCACTGTTCTTGCTGTGGCGCACTCGGTGTTCCATCACATGGGCGCCTTCAAGCTCGCGGCGATGACCAGATACCTCAAGGAGAAGCTGAAGCCGTGCGTGCGCACCGAGCAGCAGCTGTTGTATTTGTGTCACGTGTTTGGTCCCTTTCTTCAGCGGATTGAATTGGAGAAACCGAACGCGGTGACCGGCATAGCTGTCTTGCTCTACGAGATCCTGGAGATTGTAGACAAGCATCATGGGCCAAAGCCACTGATTTACATAGACCAGATATGTGATTTTCTGTAAGTAACTGGAAAGTGCTTGGATCCTACGCCTTGTTAACCCTTTTAATACTTTACAGCTATCACATCAAGTACATTCATGTGGGTAACATTATCAAAAACGAGTCGGAGGCCATCATTAAGCGGCTTCGTCCTTTGCTGCAAAAACGTCTTCGATTCATAACACATCTCAATTTGGAGGATATTCACACAGAAAAGATGTAAGCAAATTATGGTTAAAATAGTATGTAACCTTAATGACATTTTCCTTATTATTTAGCGCCGATAGCAATACAGTATCAGCCAACCAATCTCCACTGCAACAACAACAACAGCAGCAGCCGCAACAACAACAACAACAGCAGCCGCAGCAGCAGCCACAACAACAACAACAACAACAGCAGCAGCAGCAGCCACAACAGCAACAACAGCAAGTGAATGCAATGCAAACCACCAGCGTTCCTTTGGGCAGCGGTGGCAACCCTCAACAGCAACAAATGTACATCCAACACATGCAGCAACAGCAACAGCAACATATGCAAAACATGCGCCACAATTAGACTCACAAGACAGACTCTTCATCCAAGTGCAAGCTGACGTAGATACCTTAAGCTTAGTTTAAATATACTTTAATTCCATGTTGAGTACCGGTTATTTGCATTTATTGTATCATTGTATTCGAAGTCCGATTTCCATGTACTTTGTAAACGTTCTCAGATAACTTTAGCGAACAGTAAAGAAAGAAACCCTTTCAATTACAAGAATATTGTTTAAGCTTTTCAATTTATTCCTGGCCGTTTCTTCAATCAAAAGCTTAGATCAATGAGTCACAAGTGGAGTATGTTTTTTGTTCTCAGTGAGAATGTATCTAAACTTAAAGCTTGTCGCTGCTCACCTGAGGTAGCAGCCTCAACTGATGCTCTCAGTTTCGCACGCAAAGCCTTCGGCAATGTATGTGCTCCCCGGATTTCAATGGATGCTGGTGCTGCTCGGTTCACTCTGCGTATTGGCCGAATACTGCGATAATGGAACAGGCGAATGCAAGGAGCTAACTGGCACCGACTGTCCTGTGATATTCTACAACCAGCATTTGATTGGAGACAACGTCAAGTTTTGCGATGAGTTCAACGACATTGTGTGCTGT
The DNA here is from genome assembly GCA_008042515.1 of Drosophila truncata. Taxonomy (NCBI): domain Eukaryota; kingdom Metazoa; phylum Arthropoda; class Insecta; order Diptera; family Drosophilidae; genus Drosophila; species Drosophila truncata. The sequence continues at coordinate 4,893 of VNJQ01006215.1, read as the reverse complement.
CCCATACCACTTGATCACCAGAATCTGAAGCCTGTGGAGGAAGCGAGGCCGTTCGAGAAGCGTATAAGCCTTTGTCTGTATTTATAGTTTCCATTATTGATCATTACTTTCATATACTTTTTCAGAGTGCAAGCAGTATAATGAGGCCCGAGAGGCCTGTCGCTCTACGCCATTCATTGTGGGCGGCACAAAGGCCTCTGGTAAGGAGTTTCCCTTTATGGCTCTGATTGGAACGAAGCGCTTGAACAAGTCCTCTGTGAGTTGGGACTGTGGTGGCTCTCTAGTGCATCCCAAATTTGTGCTGACTGCGGCTCATTGTCTGGAGACGGATGAGTAAGTAGACCTAAGGTGTTCATGGAATATTAAATAACTCCAAATGCAGAGACAAGGCTCAGCGTTTGGATCCCAACTTTGACTCACCAAAGTTTGTGGTTCGTCTGGGTGAGCTGGATTATAACGTAACCACTGACGATGCGCAGGTGCAGGACTTCCGAGTCGTCAACTATGTGGTGCATCCGGGCTATGATGATGATAAAAATGATATTGCAGTGGTCGAGCTCGATCGAGAGGCTCTGTTCACAGATTATGTGGCGGCGGTTTGTTTGCCACCAAGCAGCGGAAACGAGAATCAACAGGTGACTGCCGCTGGCTGGGGATTCACCGAGGACGGTGTGAAGTCCACTCACCTGCTGAAGGTCACTCTGCAGCGATTCAGCGACGACGTGTGTCAGAAACGATTGCGCTTCGGCATTGAAACACGGACACAGTTTTGCGCTGGATCGATGACCAGCGAAAAGGATACCTGTAACGGGGACTCTGGCGGACCCATTTTTGTACAGCATCCGCAATATCCATGCCTCAAGCAATTAATCGGCATTGTTTCATACGGCTTGGTGTGCGGAACTCAAGGACTGCCGAGTGTATACACCAAGGTCCACCTATATACCGACTGGATTGAGAGCATAGTGTGGGGCAATTAGAAATCTTGTTCACCCTAAGAGAGAGTTATCCTTAGGATATAGTTTAAGGAGTAAAATATGATTAAAATTATAGTTAAGAATATCTTTGAATGAAGGACTTTTAAGGAGTTAATTTTAATGTTTAATAAAATGAATATCCTGGAAAAATTGTTATAATTGTTTAAAATTAAAATTGTCAAAAATATAAGTTAAATTCAAATTCTGAACATGCTTAAGCCGCGCTTTCAGACTTGCCAGATCCGAAGAAAATACGTTACCAAAGAAAGCTTTTCCAGCTACAATAATTTTTAAAATAAAATAGTGAAGATTTTATAAATTTTGACAAAACAGGGCTTTTTCAGACGCATTTTATTTAATTTTAAAACACTAATTTTTGTAAAATCAAATAAAGAAAAGCGTTTTTCGAGCGCCACAACTTTGAATCGCGTCTGAAAAAGCTTTGTCCGATGGCCTGGCTTTAGCCAGAAACTGGCCTAAGTGGCAGTACTACCTTCCAGTTGGAATCTCGAGCTTGGATCGTCTCACCTGTAAGCCCGCTCCGAACTTCAGTTTCGATCGGGAAGTGCGGACGCGAGGTCTTGGTCTTCTTGGATATCGCTAATTGCATTTCCTGCTCTGTGCCTTGCGGTGTCGTCAGAGTTACGAGTCAGAGTCCGAACGTCGGATCTGCCGGAGCGTGGATCCCCCGGATCGTTGCCGTCGTCGTCGTCGTCGTTGTGCAAGTGCGCGCCAGTCACGTACCGCCGTTGCAATCAATCCAATATATATACCTATACACTAGCCATAGAGGAGCCGCCAAAATCAAGATAAAAATATTCAAAAAATATTGTAAGAAACAGTGCACCTTCGATGCTCGTTGGCTGATTGATTAACACATCACCTCCCACCCACACATAGGGAACAAGTATCGGAATTGGAATTCGAATTGGAAGTGGAATCGCTGCCATTATTGCGCGGTGTGCATCATCATCATCGTCAGCGGAGAACGTTAAAAGTGCCGCGACTGCATTGTTTTGACTTTAATCGTGTGTGTCGTGGTCTTTGGCTGTCGGTTTTCGGTCTTCAGTCTTGGGTCTTCAACCCCCGCCGCCGCTCGATCTTCCTCGCTCTCCGTCCTCCAGTTAATGCTCCCCACTCTCCAATCCAGCGGAGCGCGTGCGTGTTGTAACTTTTGATTAGCTCCGTGGCTGGAGTTGGATTTGCTCTGGGATTCCGATTCGGATCTTCCAGTGCGCTTGCGTTTTTCGTAACTTATCGCCGCCCACATCTCTTGCAGTCGCTCTTGCATTCGCCGCCTTCGACGCCGCCGTTGCGGTTCGTTCTTTTTCCTCAGGTGAGCTCTGGTGGAATGTCGCTTCCTTGCACTGGAAAAAGTTTAAAAAATAAGGGTGAAATATTTAAGGAAATTGTGGTTTCCAGGCCGGAAAGCATGACAGGATTTATAAGCATTATGGTTATATACTTGCACTAAAAATAAAGGATTTAAAATGGAAAAAAACGATGAGAATATTAATATTATTAATATGAGAATATTTGAAGATATTGGAACATTACTATAAAAGGATTTTAATTTAATGTTTTCCAATATTTTATTATTTATTTAATAAGATTTTAATAGCTATTGAAGCTGATCACAAATAGATGGTAGATATATGATTTAAAGAGCGGAAATGATTCCTTTACTGATATTATAGGGTATTAATATGGAATATCTATTCTATATTTTTCCCTGTGCATCAATTCTCCTTGAGGGTGTGTCCTCCAGTGCATATGTGTCTGTATGTTGTGCAGGAAGATGGGGAAAAAAAGAAGCTACAGGAATGCCCGCTGAATTGGCAATGCAAACGGGCACTTATTTTGAAATTCCCTGCACATGCCAAGGCGGATGATGGAAAAAAAGTGAAATTCAGCAAGAAACCTTTGTAATTAAAGACACAAACACACTCACTCGCACTCGCACACGCACTCACAGTGCCAGGCATAATTTATTGCATATTAGCGTTTGGCGTTTGGCGTTGCTCTTTTTGGCAGCTGACAGCTGCTTTGGGGATTGTCTCTCCGGAGATCGATGTGGGCTGCTGCTGCTGCTGCCGCTGCTGCTGCCATATTCTATTCTTTTCTATAGTTCTGTGGCAGATGAGATCATTCCTAAAAGCCCAGACCCGCCGAATCAACCAAGAATGGTCGAAAATACATGGCAAAAAAATCCCAAATCGCGTATACGCTCTGTAAGTCCATTAATCACGGTCGAATAAAGAGAAATGTCTCGAGCTTGAGGCTCTCTGAGTCACCTGTTTTGTTTCGAAGAGTTCTTAGCTTTCATTAGTCAACCTTATCCAGCGGCGGAATCTAATTAAATCCCCTTTGTTTTCATCACCTCGATAACTGTTCGCTATTTGTCCCTCTGCCATTTAAGCCGCTTAGCCAAGAGCCCAGGCTAATGATTGACCTCTTGAGGCGATCAGAGACAAGGATCTAGGCACATCGAAAAAAATTAGTGGTATCTATTGGATAATTTAATTTAATTGCTTATCTAACTATATAGAAAATACGGGGAATTGTTTTTATATTGGAAATGTTCTGCCAAAGCTGAGATTTATTAAAATACTTTTTATTATTATTAGGGAATGCTTCCGAATTACACATATTTCACCATTAAAAATAATGGTAATGATATTATTATTTAATTCTATTAACCCAAATCATCCTTTTTGTTCTTCTTAATATAAAACCATCACATTTCTTGCTGTGCATAATCGATTTGACCAAACCGCCGTGTCACGCCAAGATTAGACCGCCAGCGTAATGGAGACCGGGCCAGAAGTGACCTTGAGGGTAATAACAAAACACCCGCGACTCGCGGGTCTCTTGGTCTTGGTCTTAGTCATGCCCGGAATGCAGCCGAGCAGCATTGCCAGCTGCAAAGGCCAAAACCGGATGGCATCCACCACCACCACCACCACAACCACATCGACAGCCACATCCAAGTCTAACATCTAACACACATGAGTGTGTTGGCTACCCACACCACGCAGATTCTCGCCCATATCATTTTTAGGGGCATTATAAAAGTATTTACTGCCACTCATATAAACCTCCATTATTAACATACTTACACGCGGCGAATTCCAGCGCCCAATAAACAACAACAAAAAATGCCAATAAGCCCCAAAAAATAGCAGCTTAAAACAAAACAAAAACAAGAAAGGAAGCTAACTTCGGTTCGCCGAAGTTTATATACCCTTGCAGATTGCAATTGAACTATAAAATTAAAGTCGAAATTCTGAAATAATAATAAGTGGTCAATTCCCAAATTTGATTAAAATATTTTGAGAAATAGCGAAACTCTGAATTTTTTATTATTACCCTGATTGTTCCTATGGCAGCTATAGGATATAGTTGTCTAATTTTCATGAAATTAAAACTAAGATTCTTAAACAATATTAAGTGGCCAAATCTCAAATTTGATGAAAATATGTTGAGAAACAGCGAAGTTAGGATATTTTCTAATATTTTCCTGATTGTTCCTATGGCAGCTATAGGATATAGTCGGCCGATTTTCATGAAATTAAAACTAAAATTCTAAAAGAATATTAAGTGGCCAAATCTCAAATTTGATGAAAATATGTTAAAAAACAGCGAAGTTATGAATTTTTTTATTTTTTTCTGATTGTTCCTATGAGAGCTATAGGATATAGTCGTCCGATTTTCATGAAATTAAAACCGAAATTCTAAATTAATAATTAATGGCCAAATATCAAATTTGGTGGAGTTTTGTTGAAAACTGACAAAGTTATAATTTTTTTTCGAAAGTTTTACCGATCGTTCCTATGGCAGCTATATGATATAGTTGTCCGATCCGGCCCGTTCCGACATATTTACGAGTGAGAGTATATAGAAGACTAACTGCAAA
>VNJQ01006207.1:0-10891 GCA_008042515.1 Drosophila truncata | reverse complement strand
GTGCCTGCATTCTCTTTCATTCAGCGCAGGTTTGCGGCCTGACCTTCCTTTATTTTTCAAGGTGACCTCTGTGTCGCTCTTTTTTACTAAATTGTAGACAGTTTTTCTTGATATTTTATACTCATCAGCAAGTTTGGCTGCAGAGGTACCGGTTTTAAACCTAGTAACTATTTCAGCCCGGAGCTCTACGGATAACTCCCTTGTTTTTGGCATTTCTTTTACTAACTGCAATAGATAAATGCTTATTTTTAATAATTTTTCAATAAATTACCTTAATTGGATCAAATCAACCGCTACCGGTCACTGCAAACCGAATACTAAAGAAGAACTTGCAATGTGTAAATACTTCTGACGCCATTATTGTGTGTGTAAATAATTTTGACAACATTGATGCATTTCTTCTTTTGCTTATATCTTTGTTCTGTAAACCGTTATTTTTCTCATTCCTTTTCGGGGAGCTTTTGAATAGATCAAGCTTTGCGATAAGAGCCTTTTGAAAGGAATTAGCCGACAACAACAAGAGTAACAACTAAAAGAAATTGCGAGTTGCAAATAATTGGTCGTTGTGTAAATACTTGGAAATATATTTTATGGATTTGAGTGAATTACAGTCAGGGCACGTAATCATTATAAGTAAAAAAATAAAAATCAACCTTTATTGATTATTTATTGATTGATATATATCACTGATATCACTGCCATTAATCATTAATTTTTGAGTTTTATTTTATCGCTCGAAGAATAATTATAATTATTTAAGCGAAAAAATATCGCTCAAAAATAATTATTATTGTATGAGTGATATTTTTTTCACTCAGAATATCGCTCAAACTGCAATATCTCCCTTCTGAGGGGTTTCTTTTGAAAAATTTTTATACGATCCTGTGAAGCAAAAGCAGATGAACCCGAAAAACATATTTTCAAATTTTAAAAATCAATATTTATATAGTTTTTTTTTAATTAAAAATAAAAATACGACTCAAATGTATAATATTTATACACATATAGCCTACTGCTTCCATTAACGAATAAGCACTAGCTGTCATATTTGTCTATGCTGGCAAAAGTAAATCACGCCGTTCCAGCAACTCAAGTCAGCGTGGAAAGATCGTTTTCGGCACTTAAATTAGTATTGACTGATTTAAGAAGCAACTTTTCTCCAGAGTCATTGCAAAAGCTGTTGTTTGTAAAATTAAATAAATCATAAAATTTTAAAATTGAATTTTTGCAAAAATGTATTATTGGGGTTTGTCTACTTTTGCTAAAAAAAAATATTTTTTAAGTATTCTCTTAGAAAAAGGATTTTGCACTTTTTGCGGAAAATAAATTGAGATAATAATAATAAATATTAAAAAAAATACATTTTAAAGTAATTTTTTTAAAATATAAAAAAAACTATATAAATATTGATTTTTAAAATTTGAAAATACCTTTTTTGGGTTCAACTGCTTTCGCTTTACAGGATCGTATAAAAATTTTTCAAAAAAAACCCCTCAGAAAGAAGTTATCGCAGTTTGAGCGATATTCTGAGTGAAAAAAATATCGCTCAAACAATAATCATTATTTTTTGAGCAATATTTTTTCGCTTAAATAATTATAATTATTCTTTGAGCGATAAAATAAAACTCAAAAATTAATGATTAAAATTTGATCAATATACAAAAAATCGGGAATTGTGTAATCATTGCGCATCTTGAAAGAGCACCCCAATTGTAGCCGATTGGTATAATTCTTTTTTTTATGTGACTTTTCCAAGTGGATGATTTTTTTGTTTAAAAAAATCAATAATAATGATTATTTACGTGCCCTGATTACAGTTCTTCAAATTTATATGAGCATTGATTATTTTTGAAAATTATGGACAATACGGTTCCAATCATAAACTTCAGCGTGCGCCTTCTAATGGTTGTGGTTTTGCCATATTTATTAGCTGTTTTACGTCAATACAACGAATATCTGTCATTGCCCGTTATTGTTTCAGAAGTCATTGGTTTTGAATATCGCTTCACTTCAATCATACATAGCGAATTCATATATAGTATAGTTCACCGCACGCATGAATCATGTTCTTAACGACAACGTGAAATAACTTGGGATCAAGAATTTGTTTAGGAATTTCAGCTGTTATGACGTTGTCAATTTACTCCGGTTTTACTTTATGTACCAGCAAAATTAATAAATGTGCGTGCTTCAATACCCTTTTTTACCATTCGATGTGACTTTAAAAAATTATACACATGAAATTTCAATTCATTGGAAACAGATAAATTGTGGATGTGATGATTGTGGATCAAGCAATGGTAATTTGATATGGTAGCCATTGTCACCATTCCGATGCAATATTGGGTATTACAATGCTTTGTAACTACAAAGAAGTTCCGAAACACGTTGCTCATTTTTGCGATGAAATTTCATATCACGGGATTGAACTGATCTTGGTGATCAGTTACAATTGCAACCTCGTGAAGATTGATTGCATTATTGATTTAATGAATATGACAATAATGAACCAGCTTAATGATAAATCTGGCCCTTAATTTGAAATTTAAGAGGGATGTTGGATCAGAACTATTGAATTAAAGTTTTATGATATAAGCATGAGACAATTCCGTTGAAATATGCACCTTTAACTTCGGTATAAAATTATCTGTAATAATGAAGTCATTTGAATTGCCGAATTGTATTGTTGAAAATGACTCAAAAAGTGCTTTGCCGTTTGAGATACTCCAAAAAGTACACAGGCCGAGACAAATTTACCTTTTTTTCTAACGGAGGCACTTTTCAAACGCTAATAAAACAGAAACCGCGCGTATTCCAAAGTTCAAATTGGGCTTGAATAAAAGCCTTATCTTTCCTCATTAAAATGTTGAATCCTGAATGTGGGACGTCAGTTACAGCAGCTATATCGCTTTCTCTGAACTGATTTTTTACCCATAATTTTGTAGCCCTGGAATTTAGAAAAAATTGTGGGTGACTCGGATGTAAAATTGTATCCATACAGAGTATAGCCGAGACTTTAAGAAATGTTTCAACCGAGTCAACTACAATTTATTCTAAATTCCACAGGTTTTATTCTCCGTAATTTTTCTTGTCGGCCTGTGTAATAGGTGGCCATATATCCAATATTTTGAAAATATGTCAAAAACTACCAAAGTTATCATTTTCGAAAAATTTGTTGATCGTTACTATGTCAGCTATATGATATAGTCGTCTGATCCGGCCCTTCCCGACAAATGTAAGAGTAAGAGTATATAGAAGACTAACTGCAAAGTTTCATTCAGATAGTTTTAAAACTGAGGGACTTGCGTAGAAACGGACGGACAGACAGATGGTCATGGCTAGATCGCCTCGGTTGTTGATGCTGATCAAGAATATATATACTTTATAGGGTGGAGATGGAGATGTCTCCTTCAGTGCGTTCCAAACTTCTGACTGAAACTATAATACACTGCAAGGGTATAAAAATGAAAGAAAAACAATGAAATTGTGTTGGAAAAAATTAAATATAGCCTTTCTGGTCAACGTAAAGGACGCAGTTCTCTGTGGAACATTCTATATGAAATAAAAAATGAACTTGACTAAATCGTGCCTGGTTTTGTGTTTTGTCGTGCTCGTTCGGTTGTGTTAAAATACAAAAACGGACAAACGTCTAACTTGCAAAAGCACAAATGTTGCAAGGAAATAAATAAAAAAAATTGTGCTAAAACAAATGTCTGCTGAAGCCAAAATAGAGGCAAACAAAGTTTGTGCTGACTGGATTGTCAAAGATTGCCGACCATTTTCTGCCCTGAAAGGTTATTTATATTCAAATAGGTAATACAACATTTTATTTTACAATTATTACTTACATATATTAAAGGTAGTGGCGTTATGAAAATGGTGCAGTTTTTTTAAAAACTCGGGGCACTAAGTATATGGTGCAAATGTTGATTTGGCGGTGTCCATTCCAGATCCATCAACAATATCAAGGTATGTGCAAAAAGCAGCAGAGGAGAAGAAAAAAGAGCTGCGAGGAGAAATATCAGAAATTGTACGCAGTGGCGGAGCATCAGCCACAATTGACATGTGGACTGACAATTATGTCCACCGCAATTTCTTAGGCGTTACATTGCACTACACGGTGGACAACACAATAAATAATATTGTAATGGGCATGAAGTCTATGGACTTCGAAAGATCAACTAGGGACAATATTATACAAAGACTTAACAGCATTTTTTTAGAGTTTGGAGCTAACAATATAGAGCCAATTAAGTTTGGGGGGTTTAAATACAATTAAGGCTCTGAAAAATAATAATCGCATAAACTGCAGTAGCCATTTACTGTCAAATGTGTTAGAAAAATCTATATCCGATACGAATGAATTATCGAAGACAACAGAGGCTTGCAAGAAGATAACAAACTAATTTAAAAAGGCAAAATTGTAGCACTATCTGCCAATGTCCTTAGAAAACCAATGCCCAACCCCATGGAATTCACATTATAGGATGCTGAAATCTATTAATGAAAATTGGGCGGGTATAAATGGAGTTTTGGCATTAAATGACGAAAGCCTACGCCTATTTAATATCAATATAGGCATAGTAAAGTCATTAGTAGAGGTTTGCGAACATATTGATATTATTTTTAAGAAACTTGTCAACTTTTAAGAATTTGTCGTTCACCATCACTATGCTTCGTTATGTCAATTTTAAAAATTAAGCATAATTTGTTTTCAAAACCCAAGGATATTACAGCAATCATTAAATTAAAACAAAACATTTTAGAAAACATTGACAAGGTATGGATGGAAATCCTTTGTTTGTGGAATGAAGTTGCATTTTTTTTTGTACCGTCCTGCTATTTCAATTCAAACAGCTGATTTGGACACAGAAAAAGAGTTTTGTGTTTGTGCTGATAAACAAATATTTCAATTTCTTTTTACAATTAATCAATAAATCATCATATAAGGAATGTAAGAAGAAACACCAAGCGAAGAAGTCGATAGATATGCCAGAGAAATTGTTGAAATGTCTACCAATTTTAATTAAATTAATTTTTGGAAAACTAATAATAGGTAATTTTCAAAATTGTATAAGGTTGCAATTACACTCCATACCTGCTAAATTTTCTCATTAGCTGGTAACGTAATAACAGAGACGCATAATAAACTTGCACCTGGCTCTGTTGATAGTATATTATTCTTAAACTCAATTTTGAAAAATGAAAATAAATTAGATAATTGAATTTATGTGGGAGTGATTTGCCTATATCACTAAGTACTTACTTCCTACATTGACGACGCCCTGGACAACGAGAATGAGAAGACGCATTCTGATCTCTAAGAAGACGACCCAAGAAAGAAGAAAGGCGATCGGCAGGGAGAGAATCCTGTGCCGGTAGAAGACGTCTAAAGCAGTTGATGGCGAGAGGCAACTGAAGGAAGACTTATCTTATAATGACGGCTCTACAAATTTCTGAATCATACTCATTACAGTTCTCTGGTGTGTATTATTGTTTAATGTCTCCTTTTGTTAGTTGATCAAATAATGATTAAAATATATAAATATATATAAAACGGAAACGGGCAACTCAACAGTCACTAATATCCTGCCTGCTGCCTGAGAATCTTCTCCATCCAGTTCCACTATTCTTGCTCCGGCTTCTCCGGGACGTGGAGCTGGAAGTAGTCCACCTCATCGTCGTAGTTGTAGAAGGTTTCCTTATGTCAACGGGCTTGGCCATGGCGCCGTATATAATTACTTAATATATCTTAATAGAAATAAACTTAATCAAACTATTATTATCTATAAATAAAAACCCCACATTTACATATATAAATTTAAATTGTATTTATAAGTTATAATAAAAAGAAAAAATTTGAAAAATTATCAAAATTTAAAAAATTTAAATAAAGTTTATAAGGTATTGTATATAATATAAAATGACAATAATAATTATTATATATACTACTTTTGCTTTATTTTATCTTAAAACAATTTTTAACATGCAAGCAAACATATCAAACATTTCTATCACACGCATCATAATCACTCGAGTTAACAACAGATGATTAAAATCAAAACAATTTTACTCTAGTAAAATTGCCTTGAATTCTGACTTAGCAACAGTCCAACCCAATGAATCGTTAGCAACAATCGCATCAAACGATGTGATGCAAGCCGAAGCAGCTTGTACTTGTACTTGATTGTGTTTGCCGAGTGGAAATCAGTTCGGCTAAAATCAAATCAGCTGACGCTGGAATTGAGTTGAATCGAACTCGTTGCGTCTAATGCTTTGAATTGATTTGATTGCCATTTTGGATGAGTGTTCGCTTAGACTTAATCATACTCATTGCAGTTCTCTGGTATGTATGTATTAGACTTCTTCATGAATGTACCCAAAACGGCGAAAGAATCCCTCATTATGATGCTCCACTTTTCGCCAAAGCTCCAAAAAGTCTACAACTAACTTTTAAAATCAAGGTAAAACCGCCACTTCAAAGCAAAATCTTCTCTATAAGAATAACTAACATTTTAAAATGTGTTAATTTAATCTTGTTTTCCTTGCAATTAATTCTAATTTAGAATACTGAAATCATTTCAGTGAATAATTTACAGTTGAATAATTTCACACACAACCTGTACGGTGGTAATGTAGTACTCACATCAAGTGAGAACAATAAAAATGTGTTATATTTTTCTGGCCTACTGTATATATGTCACTGTACAGTAATACAGAAGTCTAGATATATTTATGGCTGGCGAATTGATCTATAGATCCAGAATAATATGTTCTTGATTCACGGGTGCATTTTCCGGAAGTTTATCCCAGTCTTCATTGCCACTAAAATGTTCCTCTTTAAAATGAGTAAGCTGAATATTATCTGATTCGCATTCATGATCTGGTTAATAAAACAGAACATAGGAATAAAATATCTTCTAAGTATTCTGTAACCCGTTCCTGTCTATTGATAGATTCAGTTGAAGATGGTTGACAAAATTTTCGTGTACCATTACAAGACGCCGCTCGATTTCGTTACCGATTATATTCAAATCGGTATCCAGGGACACCACGTGGAGGTCATTGCAGATGCAATGGGATTTTATTTTTTTTATTTCTTAGTATTAAATACTGTAATAATTTTGATTTACAGGGAAAAATTAAAAAAAAATTTTGCTAAAAATATAACAAGAAAGGAAGCTAACTTCGGCTTACCGAAGTTTACATACTCTTGCAGATTGCAATTGAACTATAACATTAAAAACGAAATTAAAAAATAATAATAATTGGCCGAATCTCAAATTTGATGAAAATATGTTGAGAAATAGCCACGTTGTGATTTTTATACCCTGTACCAAAGGTACAAAGGTATTATAATTTTGTGCGAGTGCGATATTCTGTAACAGGCAGAAAGAGGTGTGGCAGACCCCCAAAAGTTACCTAAATATTGGTCAGGACCACTCAAAGAGTCGATATAGCCATGTCCGTCTGTCCGTCCGTCCGTCTGTCCGTCTCTCTGTATGAACGCCTAGATCTCGGAGACTATAAGAGCTAAGAATACCAAACTTAGACTTCTTATATCTGCACGCAGATCAAGTTTGTTTTCAATTTTTGCTGCTCCCCTTCTTTGGGGAGCTATTTGAAAAAAATACACAGATTGTCTAAATATCATTGCGATCGTGCTATAAATATCGGAGATATAGGCTTTTTATTTTTTACATATTATTATATTATACATATAGAACGTTCGTTAGAGTAATTCCAAGTCGTCTCAAATTCAATTCACGGGGAGCGATTCTCCCCTAAGTCAAAGTTTTTATATTTTTAGCAAATAATTATTTTTTTTAAATTTTTCCCTGTAAATCAAAATAATTACAGTATTTATTTATTTTATATTTGAATATAATAGGGAACGAAATCGAGCGGCGTCTTGTAATGGTACAGGGTATTCTACTGTCGGGACACCCGACTGTATGTCCATCTTGTTTTATTCTAAGTAGCTTGCATGCCTGTAAATTGTTCTTAGTTTTAACCAATAAGTAGCCTGCTCGAGTGTTTTTGCATGACTCCACTGCTCCTCCGCATTCATAATCGATCGATCTTTTTATTAGAAAGGGGGATACATTTTCAAAAGATTTATTGTCGGTTCTGTCGATTACAATGTATTTTGGTTCGCCTAGGTGTTTGTTGTATATTGATGTTGCGCCTATGTCAGGCGGTTTATCCATTGTTGTTGTTTTTATTGGGCTGGCGCCCGGCACGTGGGATTGTGTTTGATGTGTTTGTTGTTGTTTATTGTTTTTGATTTTTTCGAATTTTGTTTTGTGCACTTGTTTGTTTTTTTGCTGGTAAGCGAGTGGGGGCTTCTGTTGGCGATTAGCTCAGTAGTAACACGTCTTATCTCCAAGAAGTTCGAAGTGAAACTGTATTTTATTGCTAAGTTTAATTTAATTTTAAAGTTTTTAATTTGAAGTCTTAAAAAGAAATCAAAAGCAGCGAGCCTCAATAATATTATTGTAGTACAGAGAGTCAGAGAAAGAGAGAGTGAGAGAGAGAGAGAGAGAACAAACAGCTACAATATACATATATTATATATATATATATATATATATATATATATATTATATATACCGAAATTCCTAAATTCCAAATCCAGCCTGATTTTCTGAATATATTTTTCTGAATTTTAATTTGTCAATTTTATTGCTTAATAATTCAGCTCAGTGGGAAGACATATACGGTCACACTAATGCGGAAATGGAAGCGCACGCAAGTTTCTAACTGAAAAAGTTAGTTGAAATTTTATAAAAAATAATTCAACAATTCTTTTATGTGACCGGACTTATTTCGTTGACCGCTGCTGTATTTGGCGCGGTACTGTTTTTGGAGTCAATGCAGAATAGCGGAGATAACGAGAGGCGGAAAAATTGCCAAAGATCGGAGCGTCGACTTGTTTGTAAATATGTATGTTTATATGCGTATGCTTAGCTCAGCTCAGGATAGAGCAACGGGAGTAGATAATAATGACTAAAAATGACTGTAATGACTGTAATAACCATAGCTTGCAAATAACTGTCAACCAATCCGTGCGGTTTCAAAATAAGTGTTCGTCACTGAGACTTTGAGCAAAAAGTCTGAGAGCAACCGATTGAATTGCTCGTATACAAATTTTGCTCGCGCTCAGTCGAAGATCAGTTTTTTCTGTTTTCGTTTTCTCTGCTCATTCTCGGACCGTTTGCTCGCGATCGACGATTCAAAGTCTTTTGTGCATGTATGTGTGTATGTGAAGTTTCGTGGGTTCAACGCGTCAAATGGCTTTGTGAATCTCGCGTGTAAACATTGACTTATCAAATTTATTCAAAATGGGAAGAGAAATTAATAAAAAAGAGCACCAATATATTTAACTCAATTGAGAACAAATCGGCGTGCAAAGTGTGCGGAGTTTAAAACTTAAATTCTTTATTAGTTATTAAGCTTAACTCCAAATAAATGAATTTAAAAGAAAACTATTCATTTTTTAATTAAAATAATATATAGTAGTTTAAAATTTGAAAAATTCACGTTTACAATTTTAAAAAGTTTTTTCGTGAAAATTGCATGTAGAAATAGGACACAACGTACCACTGTGCAACGAAACGAAAACAAATTATTGAAAAGACTTTTTTCGCTGACTTTTTCAGTCAATCGGTCTTTTAATGAGTCTCTCTGCGCGAGCGTCACTCGAATCTCTCACTGAGCGATGTTCGGTAAACGAGAGTTTCATTATCGGCTCATCGTAATGCGTTCAACCGAAAACCAAAACAAAAAGAAACAAAGTCTGCTGCTCAGAGAGAAACCGAAACGGCATGCTTTTTTCGGTTGTTTTCGCGAATAGAGCGTAAGGAAAAAAACAGTTAACAGTTATTTGCAAGCTATGGTAATAACTAATTACTTGTAGTTTTTTTTTTTTAATTTATATGAGTGAATTATTAATTTTAGAATATTTTTAGTAAATATATATTTGTAAATTTTGAAACCGGGTGTAGATCAGTGGAATAGACCGTATCGATTATGTGAGTAAAGAAGTGCAAATAAATGCAAGCGCTGGAACACAGTGAACGAAAAGGAATTAAGTAAGAACTACTTGATGAAATTTCACTGCGGCTTTTACCTTTATTTAAACACACACTTCTGAATTTCGGAACTCACAGAAATTGTATCGAAATTAATTGGGAATTTTTATTTAAATTACTTTGACGGAAAATTGTCGAGGTATTTAAAAAATACCAGTGCCGGTATATTGTTTATTTTTGTATATATATGTGTATATATACATATTTACGTAAGTTTTGTAAATATATTTTTGATGTGAATATATGAACATATAATACTGCAGTGGACTGTATTGGACATGTATCTATATTTATAAAATCGTTCCACTAAAACCAGGAATCAATGCACAGCCGAGTCCACTTAAATGACTATTACATTTTTTACCATTTAATTGTTATAACACTAAACTGATTTGCTTAGATTTATTTTGGCATAAACATGCCCCCATTTTCTTCCAGTGGCAAAAAACCAAAAATTTCTATAAAAAAATCTGGACGCTGAACGCGTTAATCAATCGATGCGATTTTTTGCCAAAAGTTAGTCCTCTACATAATAAATATTTTTCTTAATATTTGGATATTTCAATGTTTACTATATTTTATCGATTTAAGGAAATCAGAAAATCTCCCCAATTTTTTTCTAACGGCAAAAAAACACTGATCTAGGTCAATTATACCCTAGATATTTGATCTAGTTAATTCTGATACTTTAAGGATTCATATGGTGGTTTTCCTAAAGCTCAAGGTCAATTCTAAAAAAACTTACAAGTCTAAAGTCGAAAGAAAATTTCCTTAAAATGTAACGCAAACATTGAACG
>VNJQ01006204.1:0-30300 GCA_008042515.1 Drosophila truncata | reverse complement strand
TCTACAATCTACAGTATCATGTAGTTTTATGCCTGTGTACTTTCCCATATCTTCTACTTCTTATATTTTTATAACTAAAAACCTAACGAGTATCTCCTCTCCTATTAGAACGAGAAGCTTAAACCTTTTATCGAATCTCATGACGCGTAACGAGTGTCCTCTACAATCTACAGTATCACGTAGTTTTATGCCTGTGTACTTTCCCATAAATTCTACTTCTACTTTTAGAACTAAAAAACCTAACGAGTATCTCCTCTCCTATTAGAACGAGAAGCTTAAACCTTTTATCGAATCTCTTCTACAACGAGTAACGAGTATCTTCTACAATCTACAGTATCACGTAGTTTTATGCCTGTGTACTTTCCCATAAATTCTACTTCTACTTTTATAACTAAAAACCTAACGAGTATCTCCTCTCCTATTAGAACGAGAAGCTCAAACCTTTTATCGTATCTCATGACGCGTAACGAGTGTCCTCTACAATCTATAGTATTTTGTAGTTTTATGCCTGTGTACTTTCCCATATTTCTTCTTTACAACCCAACGAGTAGCTTGCTCAAAGTAACGAGTAACCTCTATTATTTTAACAAACTCCTTATAACTCCTGTCTTTATAACGAGTATTTTATAGCTTTTTATAAGTAACCTGTAACGAGTAGCTCTACAGAACTTGGCGGGATCTGGAATCTAAATATTTTTTAGATATTTAGATACATAAATGGGGGTCTCTAAGACATTTTGGATTCTGTAAGCCAGGCTCTTGTGTGTGCTTTTACACATTATTTTTTGNTCTACAATCTACAGTATCACGTAGTTTTATGCCTGTGTACTTTCCCATAAATTCTACTTCTACTTTTATAACTAAAAACCTAACGAGTACCTCCTCTCCTATTAGAACGAGAAGCTCAAACCTTTTATCGTATCTCATGACGCGTAACGAGTGTCCTCTACAATCTACAGTATCACGTAGTTTTATGCCTGTGTACTTTCCCATAAATTCTACTTCTACTTTTATAACTAAAAACCTAACGAGTACCTCCTCTCCTATTAGAACGAGAAGCTCAAACCTTTTATCGTATCTCATGACGCGTAACGAGTGTCCTCTACAATCTACAGTATCACGTAGTTTTATGCCTGTGTACTTTCCCATAAATTCTACTTCTACTTTTATAACTAAAAACCTAACGAGTACCTCCTCTCCTATTAGAACGAGAAGCTCAAACCTTTTATCGTATCTCATGACGCGTAACGAGTGTCCTCTACAATCTACAGTATCACGTAGTTTTATGCCTGTGTACTTTCCCATAAATTCTACTTCTACTTTTATAACTAAAAACCTAACGAGTACCTCCTCTCCTATTAGAACGAGAAGCTCAAACCTTTTATCGTATCTCATGACGCGTAACGAGTGTCCTCTACAATCTACAGTATCACGTAGTTTTATGCCTGTGTACTTTCCCATAAATTCTACTTCTACTTTTATAACTAAAAACCTAACGAGTACCTCCTCTCCTATTAGAACGAGAAGCTCAAACCTTTTATCGTATCTCATGACGCGTAACGAGTGTCCTCTACAATCTATAGTATTTTGTAGTTTTATGCCTGTGTACTTTCCCATATTTCTTCTTTACAACCCAACGAGTAGCTTGCTCAAAGTAACGAGTAACCTCTATTATTTTAACAAACTCCTTATAACTCCTGTCTTTATAACGAGTATTTTATAGCTTTTTATAAGTAACCTGTAACGAGTAGCTCTACAGAACTTGGCGGGATCTGGAATCTAAATATTTTTTAGATATTTAGATACATAAATGGGGGTCTCTAAGACATTTTGGATTCTGTAAGCCAGGCTCTTGTGTGTGCTTTTACACATTATTTTTTGACCCTGAGCACATACATAAATACATTCATATATGTGAGCGCCTGCGCATTACAAATCTAACGGGATTATTTAGAATATATATATGTATGTATGTATATATGTATGTAGAGAGAGCAGGACTTATGTAAGCAGCACACGCTGTTTGTTACAACTTTTAATGGAACATTTATAGAATGACAAAAGGACGTTGCAAAATATATCAATATCTTATCACAACAACAGAATAGATAAAGATAAACCAAAACAATGCAATAAACATTTGTACATAGATATTTATAAATATAATCATATTAGTTGATTAAATAAGCAAATTATTATCTTTACCTATAACTTTAATTGAATTTATTTGAAATTTAAAAGCCAGTAAAAGGGAAATGCATAAATCTGGCCAACGGAATATTGTTCTTATCATTTATGTTTATGTTTTAATGGCAAAGTTCATGGTCACTCCTGGATATACATACATATACGCATGTACATATATATATATAGGAATTGTTAAGAGCGAAACGATAAAATGCAAGAAAGTAGACTCGGTAACATATATATTGATTTTTCCTATCGACATTCTTTTTGGGGCGTTGAAGCCATTGTATTTGTGTTTTGAGAGTGTGGGCGGTCGGTGGTCGTGGTCCCAGAGAGAGAATCTCTCTCTCTCTCTCTCTCTGGCGCGCACAAGAGCCTACCTAATATGTACAAAAATGAGAGCAATGACATTAAAAAGACTACAAAAACGGGGTTGATTTTATTGTTAACACTGATTTTTGTTTCTTTGTTTTTTTTTTTTGTTGAATTTCATTAACTAATATTCCAGGTTAAGGAATGTATGATTAAACCGCCTCAGCACCTGCTCCACTGGCATTCCACCGAAAATGCTAGATGATAAACACCATTGTTTTCGATGGCCAACTGATAAGACCCGCTCTCTCGACTATTGTATGTACACAAAGCGTACTTGCATAATTGTGCTGCGATTGAAAACCGATTAAGGGAATATATCTCAAACTATTGTATGTTTTTCCTAAGCTTTTCCGGTTCAATTTCCCTCCTGAGCCAATGTTTTTTATTTATTTAAACAAAGCTAACAATGTTCAAGGGGGTATCACATAATAAGGCTGGGAACCCACACTTTTAGGTAAACAAACAAACATCTTTCTGGCCAATATTTGCATTATACTTTAATGTTTATATGTACCAACAACAATGTTTACTTACTTGCCAACGAAATTCTCCAAAACCGAACTTTTGCCAGCGGATTGGCCACCAACAACAGCGATTTGTGGCAAATCCAATTGCATGTGCACGCCGAGCGATGTGAACGCATCTTGCAGCTTGTTTACAATGGTTATTAGATTATCCATCGCGGCGAGATTTCCCCGACTGTTCCGGTCTTAGCAAAAATATAATCTATATGTTTTTTTCGCAATGATTTGGAGGATATTCAAGGTGTAGATGTCCAACGACGACGACGACGACGACGGCGCTGCGCAGCGGAGAACGCCTACTACTACTTCGACCCCGTTTTTTTTTTCTTCTTGCTTTTGCTTCTTTTTTTTCGGTTAGCTCAAAAGAGGGCTCTGGCGGAACTGCAAGTGCTGCCTGCCTGCCTGCCTGCCGATGATTCTTGTTGTGTGTTATCAAACTGTTTTTGCGTCTATATGCGTTCACACTTGATTCCTCCGTTCAATTTGTCCGTCACTTCAGCTTCCTGCACATTGATTACTGGTTTGTGTGTATGTTTTTCGGGTTAACTATCATTGAGATAAAAAAAAAAAGAACGAATATGCGTAAGCCGTGCGCACAACAAAAATCGCTTATGTGGTTCTCATACACACACTCACTCGATATCACGTAAAAGCGATACCAATGCAAAAAAAAAAAAATGCAAAAATATATAATAAAAGAAGAAACTTAGTTGCTCACAAACAATGAAACCAGAAGAATGCGTTATATGCGGACAAGTCAGGTCTCCGATTTGCAGCTGGGACTAAGAATCCTCTCCATGCACATTCACACAACACAGTTAGTCATTAAAAAGAAATATATACATTTGTGTGTATGTGTAGTACACAAGTTAAACTAACGAAAAGGCAACTGGTTTGAGTGACACTGCGGTGAGTAACCGATTGAATGCAGAAATCTTCTGCGTACCCGCTGCGTACGCCCAAATTGTAATTTATCAAGTAATTTTCACAGCAAAACAATTATTTTTGTGGACCACTGACTAGCATTCAACTGGAATCTTCAATGAATTTGGGGATGTAGAAGGTCGGAAACTTCGCTCGATAAATTGCAAAATACCGCCCTGAGGATGACTGGCGCCATCTACTATTAATGTATCGCGCATGCACGCGCACTAGGCGATATCCGAGAGCACTATCGATACTATTCAGCGATAGTCAAGATGTTGCCCCAATAGATTTCGTTGAATTTTGATCAGTTGTTTTGACAGCTGACTTCAAAATTTCTCGATTCTCTTAAATTGTTTTTAAAATAATAAAAAAAAACAATTTTTAAATATTAAACCATTTATTACTATGTAATAATGTAATAATAATGTAACGTATTTTTATGTCGAATTGTTCGAGTTAGCCAACGTCCGCATATGAGAGACCCAGGCATCTTTGAATTTATGCATCTTATTGAGTATCTTGTCCATAACTATGCTTTGGTTAAAATTTACAACATCTTGTCGCATCTGCGGCCAACTTTCTGCCTGTGAAACCTCCTCAATGGACGAGTTTTTCACTTCTCCCTCGTTTGTATCGCTTGGCGAAGGCACATATTCAAATGGACCGAGCCGGGCAAGGATTTCCTGCACCTGACATAGATTTGCGCTGGTTTTGTCCCGAACAAATTTGATCCGTGGAACTTCACCCATCAGATTCAGCTGGGAAAGCTCATGCTGAAGCTGGCCGCTGCACCGACTCAGTTCCTCCTCGAGCATGGTGTCGGCTTGCTCAGCCGACGATCCGCAAGACCAGTACACATTGATTTGCGAGAAGTCGCTGGTGATCTTCACATGGGATACTTGCAGACCTCGACCGACAATAGAGCGGGCAGCATCTCCATCGCCGGTGGCCAAAAAATCGGTTATGGTCGTCATGAACATCTTATTCAGCACAGACATTCTCCGACTATCCATATGGGCACGTGAATGGGATCCTCCTCCGAATTTTGGTGTGCGAATGGCATTGGATGTCGATGGCTGGAAGCTGGATGGACGACTCTTGGTGTTCACATCGTGGGAGGGATACCAGCGGGTGTTGCCCTCTCGCCGGTTTCCAACTAAGGTGTTAAATATCTTGCTCTGGCGCTTTACGTTAACTTTGTTGGTGTTGCTGGTACTCTTGTGCCTCACAGAAATATAAGTTGGCTGCTTTATCCTGGTAAGCCGACAAAGGGTATTGTAAAACAGCAAATTAAAGGGACGATCCATGTTGTTATATCTTCCAGTTAAAATAAAATAAATTCTTTGCTACTTTTTATGTTCGTAACAGCGCTGCCAGTTTAGCTTATTACAAGCTAGTTCTAGCATTTTGAAAAATGGAAAAGCTTATGAATCTTGCTACTAGCTTATAGCTTTAAAAATAACCTATTTTACTATTCATCTAGCATATTTATTTGTTTCATTAAAAAAAATTCAAGAACATAACAATATTGGATGATGCAAATACTCTGTACATATGTTGCGGATTTTAATAAAATTATTTAATATTATTAAAATATTTTCATATTTAAGCTATATCCAACATAAATTATTTAACATTATTAAATTGGGAAAAGGATTCATTTTAAGACTAAACACAGTAAACAGTCACTTCCGTTTTTGAGAAATTATGCCTCTTGTCTTTGTTAACGGATTTTTAATGAAAGCATCGAAGAAGAAATTTCGCTACACTTAAATACTTTGCATAGGATTTTTTAACATTAAAATTAATTAAGATAAAAACTAATAGAAAACATAATATTGTTGTATGTTTTTTGTAGCTATTTTTCGTTAATTTTAACTTTTTTTTCTTAATCTAGCTTTATAATTGGTACTGCTTGCTCCAACTAGAAACTGCTTACTGCAAAGACGATCTGCTTACTGCAAAGACGATCTGCTTGCTGAAATTTGGAACTGCTTGCTGCATTGAGATGTGGCGGTCCTGGCTTTGTAGCTATTAGAAATTTTCTCACAAGATGTAGAGTTTTTTAATTTTTAAATTGTGGTGTTTTAAACGAAAATCTGGCCTAATTGTTTTTTATATTAATTAAGAAATTAAAAGTTATAATAACTCTCTGTTATAGCATGTTTTTAGCATTCATTTTTTGTATTTAGCCTGTTTTAGCTAATTTTTGGACAAAATCTAGCTAGTGAGTGTCGGAACCATGGAATTTGAAACATATTTCAAAATATTTTTGAAATTAAGCAAAGCTTTAATTAATTAAAACTTAATACCCACCCAATCCCTTCAAAAAACAAAAACTATATGCACTAACGACTAGAGTTATTCACTTTTATTTGAAGTATTTCATACCCTCACACAAATTTGCCTTCTCCTTTTAAAAAACTTTACAATTTCCGTTTTTTAGACGAATGTACAATTATTCTTGTGGAACTGTTTTTTTTTTTTTTGTTTTTAGCCACAATGTGAAAAATGGTAGTAACAAGGCTGCAAACTAAATACAATTATAATAGAAATCCCTCCTATATGTGTATGCATGTATGTTTCTGCTTAAATAACGATTTTTCTTGTTTGTAATGATACACATAAATTTAATAATGTCTTTTATCGCTCAAATTATTGTTCAATTTACCAAGAAGAGGAGCCAGACACAGCATTTAGAAAATAGTCTGAAGAAATGCTGCAGATTATATTACTTGTTTTTTTAGACGTTTAGACGACGTATGTATGCTTTCTAACCAAACAAAAAAAATAAGGATGCATGTATATATGGGCGTGCTAACAATCGGTAGATTCATTCTGCGCCTTAGTTGTGCTCGCATTTGGACCATTGGCCTCCGCTTTCGACCTGTCGGGCTGACGTTTTCGCGCTCCATCGTCAGTGGCGGCGGGTGCAGGGGCGTCCTCAACGTTTGCAACATTTTCGTCATCCTCATCGTCATCGTAGTTAGTTGGTTGCTCGCCCTTGCGCAATAACTTGCCCACCAGCTCATATTTTTCTATATAAACAGAAAAAAAAGAAAGCATAAGGATAAATATGTTTATGAATAACATTTGTATATGATTTACCTTTGAACTGCATTTCCCATTCCCGTACAGAGTCCATCTCCACGGCAGTTAAATCGCTCAGGTCGTCGTATTCATCCTTATCGTTGGAGTCTACGCTAAAAGTGGCCAAATTCCGAGAGGCATCTCTTCCCGCGAACGTAGCATATGGACCACCTTAAAGAATATTACATTTTTTGGTTGTTAATTTATAAAAATTTAACAAGATTTAAGTTTAAAATCAAAAATTGTTAAACATTAATGTAATAACATTTTTTAACACAAGTTATCTTTAATACCGCATTATTTCGGTAGATAAAGTCGCGCTAGTTATTAAAATGTATTGAACTATCAGAAATGTGTCATTTATCAGTTGCTGAGGAGATAACAATAAAACGTGCGAATTTCGTCAGATCCTTTCTATGTTACCGCTTCTCTTTTTTTTTACGACAATTCTTTTGATTATTTTGATAAGCGAAAACCATTGTAGATAACGCTAAATATTACGTTTTGACCTCTAAATATGTGTCCTGAATCCGTAACTGACCTTGGTTCTTAACGAAATCTTATCGAATCGAAAATACTTTCAATACTTTTGTGTTTTTTAAAATGATTATTTTGTTTTGATTGCCAATTTACAACTCACCTGGCCCATAAAATCGCTTTCCTTTGCTAACGTCGTAAATACTGCCGTTGACCGCCACCAAAACGCGGCCATCAGGCTGATTTCCATCGTATTGCCTAAGCTCTTTAACCGTAAAATCTCTCCGTATTTTTGGTAATTCCGGTTCCGATGGTTTTGGCGCACCGACACTCGGTACTTCTGTCCGATCCCGAACAATTTTATATACCAAAAAACAGATAATGGCCAAAAGAGCCAGGTTCATGGGACTGTAGATAATTTCCCGCAGTATGTTTGCCAGAAACGTAGATTCATCGTTTTTTAACACATTTTCCGCATCCACAGACTTTTGTGCTAAATCCTCTCCAGCGTTAGATTCCATTTTGTTTGGTTTTTGTTTTTATACTTTTTTGGGAAAAGCTAAAAATTGCAAGTTTTAGATTATCGTCGTCATTTTTTTATAGGAATACATACAGATTAGCCGATGGAAGTATACATGAAACGAAATTGTATGTTTGTCCGTTTGGAAGAGGCGGTGTCCTAACAGATGGTAAATATTACAAATGATATGTTATAGAAATAGACAAATGTTTGTGTATGCATGTTCAAATGGGTATATCACGCATACTTTAAACATTTAATGATTTAGTTAGCTGTATATCGTTACAATTTACACAATTGTGCACTCGTATTGCAATATACATACATAAATATTTTTATATGCACATATATTTATATGTAAATATGTGTATGTATGTACAGAGGCAGCAGCACATGAAAAAATACCGAAATTTTAATGCAAGTGATCGAAATGAGAGAGTAACAGGTAGATTTGTAACACAGAACAGCACCAGCACACTGACCTCGTTGAATTTTGATTGCAGTTAATTTTTATTTACCACATATAATAGTGACTTTGGTGTTTTTAGCAGGTTAAAGGTCTTTCATTACCAGGAATTAGTCGATAGTACCGATAGCACGAATATCCGAGTGATTTGGGATGAAATCGATGTTTTTTCTGGCATCGATGAATCGAGTAGGAAGTCGATTTTACGAAGCAGTTGACATCAAAAGGAAGAAATATACCAAAACATTATTTAAGCTTTTCCCCTTACACACATTCCTGTTGTGATTACCAAAAAATTGTCCATTAAAAATGGCTTTGAAAGTATTAGTTGGTCAAAGTAAGTATGAAATATGTGCTAAATCTCATCGTTTTGCCAATATACGCTGCAATTAAGTTGATATTACAAGGCCTGGCAAGGGCAAGGCGTCCGATTGATTTTTCCCGGAAATCAAATCCGTATTCATTTTTGAAGTCTTACAAGCTTACATTATTAGTTATTATCATTTTATATGATAATATATTTATATATTTAAATATATTTATGTTGTAGAGGCATAAATAAAATTATTAATCTTAAGTTAAAATGAACTGTAAAACAGGGATCTTATTATTAATAATTAAACAATAAACAAAATTAGTAAAAATCTTAGAATAAAGCATTTTCTTTTCGTTATCATCCTGGATTTATATGTATTTGTTTAACAAAAGTTTAGTACATTTTTTTGGCGGCACAATTTCACAGCGCATACATACATACATATTTATGTATTTATGTACATTTTGGCCCAGGACCATTGTATCTTTTTAAAAGAAAGCAATACGCATGTTTTAACCCTGCCATCAAAACATACATACATACAAGACTTCTGTCCATGAAAAGTCACTAGGGAATCATGCTTGCATTGTAAATTTTCTATCTGCTTTAATAAATATTTATTAGTTTCGATTTATTTAGCATTTTAAACTTCAAACTTAATGTACTATGTATGTATATTGTTTTGTATATTTTTAGAGATCATGAACGAGGTGGTAAAGTACAAGCCGCCAGCTCCGAAAAAACAAGGGACTACGGCAGCTGCCAAGGCTGGAGCCGGTGGCATGGAATGGCGTGTCCTGGTTGTGGACAAGCTGGGTATGCGCATGGTCTCGGCTTGCACCAAAATGCATGAGATTAGTGCCGAGGGAATCACCTGTAAGTCTTCTTATTTTTTTAGATTTCTAGATAACAATCAATAATTACTATACATTTTGTTGCAGTGGTGGAAGATATAAACAAGAAACGTGAGCCATTGCCAACCATGGATGCTATTTATTTGATTACACCATCGGATGAGTCGGTTCGTTCTTTGATTCGAGATTTTGAGAACCCGGCACGGCCGACCTATCGCTATGCGCACGTCTTCTTCACTGAGGGTATGAGATTTCAGTCGCCAATTCCTTTTTTTTCGAACCTATAACCTTCAATATTCATTTACTCATCTACAAATTTCATTTTATTTGAACTATAACTATGTATATTGCTGATCTGTTCCTACTTCTACAGAAAAAAAAGACAGGGGTTTCCAGATTCTCAAAAGCTTTCATCTCTTACCTATATCTTTATATATTTTTATTTATATGCATTACTCTACCAAATCAATGAGCTTTTGTACTTATATTCAATTTAAATATCACTCTTTTTAAATTTGAATATAATTATAGTTTGCCCAGAGGAATTATTTAACGATTTGTGTAAATCGTGCGCTGCAAGAAAGATCAAAACTCTAAAGGAGATTAATATTGCATTTCTTCCTTACGAATGCCAGGTGCGCCAAACAAAATATTTTCACTAAGCTTACAGGAAAACATGAATAAATGCAATATTGTTTCTAAAAATACATTAGAATTAGTAGTACAAAGAGAAGGTAAAACTAAAAAGAGACTAGGAGGTTATTAAATTAAATTTAAAATTAGGCTTTCCCACACACAATCTCCTTAAGTTTTGCTATACTTATTTTGCAGTGTTCAATTTAATGTATTGAAAATTGTATACATGAAAACAAATCGTTTTAAAGAGAGAGGAAAGCGTTTCCAAGGGTAAAAGTTATGAATTGTTGTCATCATATCTTAAGCATCTTCTTCATTAAATCACCTTTTGCCATAGCTAAACAAGGTCTGAAGACGGGATACAGCAAGTATGGATATTCTTCGGTATGCGAAGCTAGTTATATTATATATTTTAAGATATATGGGTTAAAATACATCGTTAGTTAGGGTTTCTTCGCGAATAGAGTACCATCAGGGGTTAATTGGGATTGACTTTATTTATGTGTGCAATTAGGTCTTCTCCCTGGACTCACCGGACACGTTTCAGTGCCTGTATTCGCCGGCATTTGCTTCCATCCGAAGCAAGCATATTGAACGCATCGCAGAGCAGATTGCAACATTGTGCGCCACTCTGGGTGAATACCCGAATGTGCGCTACCGCTGCGACTGGGATCGGAACATTGATTTGGCTGCATCTGTGCAGCAAAAGCTGGATGCCTACAAGGCCGATGAACCGACCATGGGCGAGGGACCGGAGAAGTCCCGTTCACAGCTGTTGATCCTGGATCGTGGCTTCGATTGTGTCTCGCCACTGTTGCATGAGCTAACACTGCAAGCCATGGCCTATGATTTGCTTCCAATTGTCAACGATGTCTATCGGTATACACCTGGGCCCAACCAGCCCGACAAGGAGGTCTTATTGGATGAGAACGATGACTTGTGGGTGGAGCTTCGCCACGAGCATATTGCCGTGGTGTCCACTCAGGTTACGCAGAACTTGAAGAAATTTACCGACTCCAAAAGGATGAGCTCCAGTAAGCCGCAAAAAACAGAGCTTATTTATATCAAAAATAAAACCAATTCCCATTATAGCCGATAAGTCTTCAATGCGCGACTTATCGCAAATGATCAAAAAGATGCCGCAGTATCAAAAGGAACTGTCCAAGTACTCGACCCATTTGCATTTGGCTGAGGACTGTATGAAGTCCTACCAGAACTATGTCGATAAGCTATGCCGAGTTGAGCAGGACTTGGCGATGGGCACCGATGCCGAAGGAGAGAAGATTAAGGATCATATGCGTAACATTGTTCCCATTTTGTTGGATGCGGTAAGGCGCACACATCATTAATATAATTTTACATATTTTATGCAAGTATTTCCATGCAGAATGTCTCCAATTATGATAAAGTTCGCATAATTGCGCTTTATGTGATGATCAAGAATGGTATATCGGAGGAAAACTTGACCAAACTCTTCACCCATGCCCAGTTATCGCCTAAGGATCAGGACATGGTTCGAAATCTGAATTATTTGGGAATCAATGTCATTGCCGATGTAAGTTTCTATTAATAATAATAATAATAAGAATAAATTAATACTAATTAAGCCATTTAAATAGTCCCGCAAAAAGATCTACTCTGTGCCGCGAAAAGAACGAATCACCGAGAGCACCTATCAAATGTCCCGCTGGACACCTGTCATCAAGGACATCATGGAGGATTGCATAGAGGATAAGTTGGATCTGCGTCACTTCCCCTTCCTCGAGGGCCGTGCCCAGAACACGAACTATCATCAGGCACCGGCCAGTGCTCGGTATGGCCACTGGCACAAGGACAAGGCCCAGGCTCAGGTGAAGAACGTCCCCAGACTCATTGTGTTCATTGTGGGCGGCGTCAGCATGTCGGAGATGAGATGCGCCTATGAAGTGACCAATTCGGTACGCAACTGGGAGGTCTTGGTTGGATCCTCGCATGTCCTATCTCCCGAGATCTTTCTGAGCGACTTGGGTAGCCTTTCGAAGGAAGATTAAATATATTTACTTAATATAATTCCATAGTAAATCATAGTCTTGCTAAACGATTCTTTCATGTTTGTCGAGTTTATAAAAAAAATTGTTTGTTATTCGTAATCGAAGGTTCAATATACATACATATTATATGTAATTCCCCTAAACAAATGAAATCAAATTAAATACCTATTACAAATGCTATCAATTATATACAATTATATGCGCAGTATATAATTATAATTATTGTTCAATTATAAATAAATAAATATTATATTCACACACTCTAGACTTCGGTGAATTTAAATAATATTTAATGTTGGGCTCAGCATTCAAAGTGGAAGCGCCAACTTCAAATTTATCGATTATATGGAGCTACGCTTATCGAAAAGGATACTGCACCTGCACCCCCTTTACTTCTTCAAGTAAAAAAGCTATACACCAGTGTGGACAGCAGCTCCCTTTAGGAAAATCTATTTTCTATATAACGGAATTCACAGGAAATGTGTTCACGACCATGTGGGAATACACTATCCCCCCCTGTTTCCAGCATCGATGCGTTTATGTCCATGCATGAGGAGCACCTTTGTTCATTCAAATCTCACGCATATGAATTTGGCACAAGATTTTCGTAAATTTTTTCACATTCTAGGGAAATTCAGGTTCAAAGCTTACTAATTAACCAGTTTCAGACTGCTGATAAAATCTAGCTAACGTATGGAGCCGAATCTTGGGAAATTTTATTTCTATAGAATACTTACCCTTGTGAATTCCATTTTTAGAGCTAAATTATCAAAGTATAATTTAAAAGAGAAATTAAACAAGTTATACAGAGCAAGATATAACTAGGAGAGCAGCAGTTAAAAGACGCCATAAAGTATGCAATGATTAAATTAAACCAGCGACCGTTGTATCCTCCATTTGAGAAGCTAAAATATAATATCTACAATACTCTGAGGATCACAAGAAAACCAAGTTGTGCCAAAGCATGAATCACATTTGATTCATGATAATTAGGGCGGTTTCGTTGTAGGGAGGAGCACTGCAGTCTGCGCCAAGTATGAGTAATTTATCTCCAAGTTATTTCCGTTTATGACGTAGGACCAAAAACAATGATCTAATGTTTGACCATTTTTTAATACAAACCTAGTATTCATCAGGAGATATGAGAACTGATTAAACTAACCCAGCCTGAATCAATCAATCAATTGAAAACGCATGTAAAATCATTAAAGGTGAATACTAACCAAAAGCTAAAGATATTGAAACTTGTAGCTGGGGGTTCCTATGCCAGCAATACCAAAAAACGCGTATTCAATTATCTTAAAAATTGGGTTAACATAGCTACTTCCTTGGATACTAATCACATAACATATTTAACTTTAATTTTATCAGCAAAGCTTAAAAAAAACATATAAAGTTTTGTAGTGCACAGAAATTTAAAAAATCCTAATCCTAGGTTTTCAAAACTATTCAAAAACAAAATTTATATACTCAATCTGAAAAGAATCCGTCTGTTAAAAATAAAAGAGTTAAGCTACCTTTTTTTCAATAATCCATACCGAATAAATAATTTAAAAATAGTCCCAAAATATAGAAAATCCTATCAATTACAGTTTTAAAATAAAGGGAACAATATGGGAGTTTCGAAAATGTTGATATCCTTTTACAAAATTGAAATTGACATGGCATGGCATGACACAAAAGGTGTATGGAAAATACCGAGCTTTTCATTAGAAAAAAAAAAACAAAAAAAAGAAGAGTTTAATTAGATTGCATATAAATGTATGACTATTAACATGCCAGTTTTATTAACCCGTTATTCCTAACCGACCAAAAGTCTTAATCAATATTTTCGGCATGGGCACACGACGTACATACATTAAATGATATAGCATTTGCTTAACACAATTTTCTTTATTATATATTCTAGGTATAACGCTGAGTTGACGGCTATGACACAAATTATAAATTAATGTTAGTAATGTTTAATTTTCATTTTTCGTTTTTTTATTTTTAATATGTATGGGTTGTAGGTTGTATGTTGTTGTTTATGTTAATGTTAATCTTACATGAACATCATTTATTTATTTAGATTTTTTTTCTTTCAATTTGTTGTTGTTCTTGTTGTTGTTGACAGCTTTTCATTTTGTTTCAAGTTTACTTTGGTTTACTTTGTAATACAAATAACTAATTACAAAGATGTACCGTTTTTATAAAATGCTTTAAATTTAGGCAGACGAAATAAAAGAGTAACTAAATTACAATATATTCGCATATATATGATCGATCTTGTGGCGTATACATATTAACATAATGTGGACAGTATTAAATTTACATGGTAACACACATACATACAGAAGGGTTGTGATATTAACATATTTCGAAGATTTTTTTGTTTGTAGATTTGTAGAGTTTTCAGTTTCGATTTTGAAGATTTCGAAGATTTCGAATCAACCAATGCTATGCTATGTTGTCGACTGTATTATCTGTATAATCCCACTAAGGCTGTGACAGACAGAACCATATCGTATTTTAAGTAGTTGAAAACTTGCTGCTTGAATTACATAAATCATGACAAGGGAAAAGGATGGTCGGGGCGGGGAGTCTGAATAGTCTGAATAGTGTGCGTTATTGTTATTGGAAAAGGGGGAAAAGGGGGTTACATAATATATAATACGTACTTATTAAAAAGCACAGCTCAAATAATTGCAGTTGTATCAAACACACCAATAGTCATACATATACATAAGGATATTGCGTACAATATTTGTTTAGAATTAAAAGTTAATAAAAATACACAATGCTTTTCTGCTCATCTTCTATCCTTTTCTTGTGCTTTTCAAATGTTGATAAGGATTGTATTTTTGGTTTTAAGTTTCTTAATTCCTCGGTGCTTAAAAAACTATTATTTTAAATCGGAGTTTATCTATCGGACCAAGAGCTTTCTTTGCGCGCGCTTTCTTTGTGTGCGTGTGTGTTGAAAAATATGCAACAATTTTCAAAAAATAATAGAACAGGCATTAATAGGATTTCAGAATACTGGAATCAATATCTTTGCATTTACATACACATTTTTGTTATATATATGAAAAAAAAAAAACAAAAACCAGAAGAAGATTCGTATGACAGTCGAAAAACAATAAACTTTTCAAGCATTTCGTACAAAACATTCGATTTTTGCATCCTCAAACCTCTCGTACATATACAAACCTCAAAAAATTGATTCGAACAATTGAAAAATGTAACTCTGCTTTAAATGGGTGGCGGTGAGGTGAGCTTAGGTGAGGTGAGTCGAGTTGAGGTGAGTTGAGGGGGAGGATGTATGTTTGTTCAAACGCTGTTTTTCATTGCAATAAGTATGGTTTTATTTTGATGCCCCTTAATGCCGCATTTCTATGAATGTATATGTTAAGATTTTGTTAAACATTTATAAATGTATTATAAGATTTAAAGGTGTTTTTTTTTTAAATTTATTGTTATAGCTTATATGGCCATCATATTATGTATAGTTTCCACTTGGTTTTTTTTTTACTAATGCATAGTTTGTTATTTAAATCATTCTTATTTTTTGTTTGTTTGTATATAAATTAGGGACTTAAACATAATAAGACAAAAATGTTGTATAGTGTTTTGTTTTGTTTTGTTTACTTTTCTTTTTCTTTTTTTTTCTTTTCTTTTGTTTACTTGATTTTTAAAGTTTATTATGCTCAATTGTTTTAATTTTCTTTTAGGTTCGCCGCCGTGATGTTTTCTTCTCTCGTTCTTCCTTCTTTCTTATTTTCTTTTATTTATTTTTTTTTTAAATGCTTTTACTTTATTTTACTTCTTTGACTTTGCTTAATCAGGATCCCTTTTTTTTCTCTGAAGTTTAAATGTATTATACGCAGAAGACAATGTATTTACTTGTCGAACATACATACATACCTATGTATGCATCAATTACACCGTTGTTTTCTCTTACATTGTTTCAAGGATTCATCAGGCATGCGTGCGTGCGTGTGTGTGCGTGCGTGCTTGCGTTCGTAAACGCACTGCACTGCACTGCACTCGAAATACACGATTTGAACTAAGTTTACATTACGTACGTTTTTAAACTGTAGCTGTTGTACCCGGAATTCTGACTACTACACAACTGACTGAATATCAGCGGGCGCATCCTTTTTTTCTTTACTCTCATCTCTCATCTTCTCATCTTCTATCTTCTTTTCGTTTTGTTTTTTTGCTTGAATTTCCCATTTACACTAATAATATTCTTGTATGCGTGTGTGTTTTTGTGTGTTGTGTGTGTGTGTGTTTGTGCGTGTGTTTGCATGTGTGTGTGTGTATGTCTATTTGTATGTATGTTGCTGCGTATGTCTGCATTTTGTTTTTTGTTTTTTTCCTTCTTTGTATAATTTTAGTTAATAAGTATATAGCAATATAAATAATGTTGTATATAAAGTTCTTTGTTGTTTGTGGTCTACGTTCTAGTCAACTAGCTGCGCCCACACCCACATATTCAAAACGTCGTCGTCGTCGTCGTCTACGTCTACGTCGTCTTCGTCCGTCAACGCACGGGAAGGTGGCATCAAACACCATTCACATGCACCATTTACATCAGATCACAATGTAAGATGGATGTATGATGAATGGTGCAGTAAGACACACACTATCGCCGCAGACTGCGCAACCGTTGACCCCACCCCCACCCTTTTTACTTTTTTTTTGTTTCCTTTACTTTTTTTTGTTTTGTTTTGGTTTTTTTTTTTAATGAAGTTTGAAGTTCTTCTCTTCTCTTCTTGTTTTGTTTTTAGTTCCATACGCGTAGGAAAGAGTCCCACGATCCTGTTGCCACCGCCATACCGTTTTCGGTAACGCCCAGACACGATACACGGTTATCGTGGCCGGCAAGTATGCCAGACCGCTCCGCCTTCATCGTGTCCCACACATTGCAGTTGAAGTCATCGTATCCTGCTAGTAACAGGCGTCCGCTCTTTGAAAATGCCACCGAGGTGATGCCACAGATGATGTTGTCGTGGGAGTACATGGCCAGCTCTTGATCGGCACGAATGTCGAAGAGTCGACAGGTGGCGTCATCCGAACCGGTTGCAAATGCTTGTCCATTGGGGAAAAAGGTAACTGCATTGATATCCGACTCGTGTCCGGGGAAGGTTTGCTTGCAAACTCCCTCTCGGATGTCCCAGAGCTTGGCGGAGGCATCACAGGCGCCGGACACAAAGGTTTTGCATTGTGGGGCCAATGACAGGGCCATAACATCTCCGGTGTGACCCAAAAATGAGGTGACTTGCAAGCCCGTCTCGATATCCCACAGCCCGCACGACATATCGCCGGAACTGGTAACGATCTGATTGTCGTCGAGGAAACGGCAGCATGATAGATAGCCACCATGACCGGGCAGCTCTCGGGACACACGGACATTACCTTCGCGCGTTTTTAGGTTGTAAATTGAACACATATTATCGAGGCCGCCGCAGGCCACATAACTGCCCGAGGGGGCATACGCACAGGTCATCACCCATGAGGATCTCAGTGGAATGGCGTGGACTTTGTTCGTAGTATGCGAGTCCCAAACGATTAGCTTACCGTCCTGTGAGGCGGAAACGAGATTTCTAGAATCGTTGCCCCAATGCATGGCATAGATCTTTGCCAAGTGACCGCGTAATGTACGACGGGTTCGCATCTGTATGCGTCCGATGGGTTCCAGCGAGGAGGCTGCTTGCAACAATGATGTGTCGCAGGCGGCCTTTCTAGCGTCCCGGATAGCATTTTTGAGGGATTCGGCTTCCTGCCTAAGACTGTCTAGTTCATTCATCTTTCGTTAGATATTGGTATTATTTGGTATCCCCTCTCTCTCGCTCTCTCTCTCTCTTCCTCGATTCGTTTATATATGTATGTACCGGCGTGCGTTCTCTATGTGTGTCCTGTGTATACTCTTCTTCTTCTTCGTTTTACAGTTGCAGTTGCAGTAGTGCAGCAGGGCGTAGCAGAATTCGCTAAAAAAAAGCCAGGTGGGGAGGGGGGATCATTTATTTTTTACCAAATAAAATATAAATATGAAAATACTTACGATTTGTTGTTTGATTTCTTGTTGAATTGTTGTAGGAAGGTCGAAGCTTATTTTTAATAAATATGTATGTAGCTTTGTAGGAGATGAGATGCAAACATACAACGACGATTCGATTAGTTTTTGTTTTTGGTTTTTGTTAAATTACTATTTTCATTCGGTTTATTACACTTATTCACACATTTTAGACCGGTGATCTTTTCTTGTTGTTGCTGTTTGCTGCTATATTGATGATGATGTTGTTGTTGTTGTTGTTGTTGTTGCTGTTGTTGTTATCGGTATCCTCCACTTCCGATTAAATTTGTTTGTTAACGCCGCTGCCGCTGCACAGTTGGAGCTGTTGATGTAGATGGATACGTACGTATTTTATATTCCTTTTGGTATTTTTTTGCTTTGTTAAATATATATTTCATTCGCAACTCTATCTTTCGGGCTTTTCTATCGGAAGGTTGGCCAACGAATGAAAAAAAAAAAAAAACAGAGATACTGTGTGTATGTGTGCCGCTGATCAAATCTTCTAGATTTTTAACCAACCTTGTTTTAATGCAGTCAAGTCACCTGCTCCTGCCTCTGCTCCTCTTCTTGCTCTTTAGTAATGTGTGTCTCAAAAATACGGCTATGAAAACTGTTTTGTTCGAAATCCTTTCTCGTTTAACTTGGGATGTTTTTTAAAAAGCGAGTCGTGTGTCGAGAAATAGCACTAACAAAAAAATAGTAGCATATCTTGAGTATTTACAAGATAGAAATACAAAATTTTACTTTATGTTGCCCGTCCTTTCGATTGCTTTGCTTGCCTCTGTTGGTTGGATATTCCTTCTTTTGCTTTTTTGTACACCAAAATCGCAATTTTTGCACCACCACCGCTGCGTATAATGCTGAACTGATTGGAGTAAGTAGCACAGCCAGTGATACGAGCCGTGCGCAATTGAGAACACGGCAGCAAAAGCAGGTCGGAAGTCCCCAACAGCAGTTGAGATGATTATTTGTCCCATTCACACCAAGGTCGGTAGCGTAAGCCCCACATGACAAAGAGCAAGAAAGAAATATATAGCAAAAAATAATCAATTTTAAATGTTGAACTTTTTTTTCTCCTTTTTTTTAAAAAAAAGACCGAAGAGTAAAACATTTTCCCGTGTTTTCTAGTTAACGTAGCGCATTAAAACGATTCCCGAGGCCCCGTCATATGTACATAAGTTTTCAATGCATAAAATATTTCGTTGCATCTGTATACATACGGCATGAGAAAAATATTTTAATATATATCACATACACACACACACATCCAGTCAGAGTCGTTTTCTTTAATTTGTTATTCGCAATACAGATTTTCCGGAAAATGTGTTACTTACACGCAACGTCAACTTTAACAAGAAAAACCAAATTTCTGTCGATAGATTCAGATTTTAATACACATGTAACTGAAAATTTTAACGAAAACCAATCCGTAACTTTTCATTTGCACTCTACAATTGGCAGCCAACACCTAGAAACAAATTGGGGTGTAAGAAAATAGTATCGGTGTATTTAATTCGTATCGATACATCGATATGCAATCCAGACACTTCGCACTGATCACTATTTCGCGGAAATACTTATATTCTCATCGGCGATAAGGTATATTTTTTAGCTTAAAAATAAATAATAAATATAAAATACATATCCTTAAGAGTAGTTTAATTTCGTATTGCATTTTATAGAAGAAAAGAGTTATATCTACTTAATCTTTAAGAAGAATAGGGTTAAACTTTTGTTTCAAACATTAAATTTCGGAAACAAATAAAGTCTCTAGAGGGAAAATCTTGATTTCAAGATAGTTTTTTAATGTATTTCACTGTATTATAAAAAATAAAATAAAAAAAATCAACTGCTTAGGTGTAAAATATTTATATCGATAGACTATCGATAGGTACTCTAACTATTGTTTACAATTATCTCAACGGTGAAATTATTAAATATTGAATGTTTTTCCTTTACTTTCAGAAAAGCTTTTTTAGGATCGAGTAAAGTAAATGGCAAGGATATTTAGTAGATAATTTGAATATCTATATAGCAATATATATCGCCACAGAAATTCAGCTTCCATCCACTAGCTATTTAAGGGATGGTCCATTATGCCATATTCCCATAGAAGAGAATTTGCTGCCGGCATCCTTTATTCCTCATAAATATTTAAATATGAAGG
The DNA here is from genome assembly GCA_008042515.1 of Drosophila truncata. NCBI lineage: Eukaryota > Metazoa > Arthropoda > Insecta > Diptera > Drosophilidae > Drosophila > Drosophila truncata. The sequence continues at coordinate 9,673 of VNJQ01006204.1, read as the reverse complement.
AAACGTTAAATTATTTCTTAGCGTTTATTTAGATTGGCTATTTATGGTTATCTATGAGCTAGAGTAATTGGCCAATCAATGCACAAAAAATACTAGTTTAAAATCTATCGGCCCAAAACTTTTCCTGTATTTTTTTAACTTTTATGTAAAGTTATAGCGACTAGGGTTTCACGTCAGATATAAAGATACAATATATAACTTATGTTTATTTTTGTTTTAAATTATTAATTACTATTGTTAAAGTTATCAATTTCTAATATCTCTTTTTTCATTTTAGTTTGAAAATTACCGTATTTTTACTCTAAAGTTTAAAGTTTAAAGGTTTAAGTTTTCCAAAAAAATTGTGAAAAATATCAAAATCTGTATATCAAAGAAAATCAATCAACTTGGCTTGCAGGTTTGTTAAACTAACAAAGACTAGCACAGAATCGTTTTCCGGATTGAAATCGGTGGATTTTTGGCCAAGTAATGACATTTCCAAACTTCGATTTTCATGTTTCCAGTTTAGGGGTTACCTCGTAAAAACTTTAAACCGACAAATGGAATTGATCTAAGGAAAGTAAAGCTTTTCCAACAAATTTGTCTTGGTTTCTCCGGCAATGCCGGTAATATGATAATAATGGTAAGGGCAATGGTCCCACAGGGCGGTTTGTGCGCACCCCCTTATTAAAATACTAACTATGGGCTCAAATTAAGCTCATTAAACGGGGTAATTTATTGTTTATAATAAATTCTCTTTCATATTTCCGAAATGGAAACGTATAAAACTGATGGCAGGTCTGGTAAAATATTGGGCTCTTGATAATTTGCAAGACATCACCATGTTTTATAAATATCGACATAGGGACAGTCATATAAGTCTTCGTTTGCCTGTTCAGTGCACTTGGCTAAAGCTGAATGGATCTTGGCCATTACCGCCATCGACGGCAACAAATAGTTATAATTCCAAGTTAAATGGCTCAATTTTTGGTATAGCTTATACGGCATGGGCTTGGTACGTTATAACATCTGTGGGCGTTACAATCTGTTACCAATCAGCTTTTTTATTTAAAAACTTATCGGATATCATAATAACTACGGAAAACTGTTGCACCACATTTATGGGAGTTCTTAACTTTGTCCGACTTCTTCATTTACGCTTTAACCAAAGAAAATTTCGAAAGCTCATTGAGCAATTCGCTTTGGAAATTTGGATGCCAGAGTAAGTCTTTTTCATCTGAGCAGCATCTCCAGACGAGTCAATCTGGAGATGTTTTTCAGTAATATTATTGAGTTACTAATTTTAAATTATTATCCCTTTCTACAGCAATTTAAACAATTCGATTGTGGCAGAATGTCGCAAGCGAATGAACACATTTTACATAATGACAGGCTTGCTCTCTTGTCTCATTATTATGTACTGCGTTTTGCCCTTAATTGAGCTATTTTTTACCTTTGGGCTGGATTCATACGAGAAACCATTTCCTTACAAAATGGTCTTTCCTTACGATCCCTATAGTAGTTGGACGCGTTACGCACTTACTTACATATTTACATCGTACGCAGGAATATGTGTAGTGACCACTCTGTTTGCAGAAGATTCAATTTTTGGATTTTTTATAATCTACACCTGTGGTCAATTCCGTTTGCTACACGATAATATCAACAAATTATTTACTGATACCAAAGTTAATGCAGGTGGCGATGAATTTTGGGACTACACCCAACGTGTGCAGCTGAAACGTTTAAAACAAATCATAGACAAGCATAATAAAATCATAAGGTAATATAAAAATATATTATTTGTTTCCAGTTTATTAATTAATTTAACACTTATCCTTTTTGTTAGGTTCGCTCAGCGCTTAGAGGACTTTTTTAATCCAATTTTGTTAGTTAATCTTATGATTTCATCAATTCTAATTTGCATGGTTGGCTTTCAAATAATAACTGTGCGTACATAAACTTTAATTAGTTCCAATAATATAAGAATTATGTTGTCAGGGAAAAAATATGTTCATCGGAGACTATGTCAAGTTCATTGTATACATATCCTCGGCAATCTCTCAACTGTATGTCCTTTGCGAGAACGGAGATGCCTTATTGAAACATGTAAGGAACATAAAGTGACTTTTAACTTGGAAAATTAATGAATATGAAAAATCACAGTCAACTCTTACAGCGAATATTCTCTATGGGTGCCAATGGGAAGGTTCCATACATTGCAACCACGTTTATACAGCAACGAGCAAGCAGATCCAAAATCATTTAAGGTTTATGATACTCTGTAGTCAACAACCTGTGAAGATAACAGCTTATAAATTTTCCACTCTATCTCTTCAAAGTTTTACAGCGGTGAGTATGAATATTTTGTATGACTATGTGATTAAAATCAAATCTAAATTTAAAATACAATTTCCTTTTTTAGATTTTAAGTACGTCAATGAGCTATTTCACATTATTGCGGTCGCTGTACTATGATAACAAAAAATAACTAGTCTGTGAACCATAAAAACATAACTTAATCATAATAATTCTCGAAATATTTTAGATATTAAAATGTATTATTTATTTATTGCAAAAATAATATTTTCTGTTGTTTTACAATTGTGTCGTATTTTAAAATTATTTTTTTGGGTATATTTTGGCGCCACTCTTTAGAATCGATGTCCTGTAATGCCTTGTGGTGGCTGTAGTCGATAAATACCTATTGTTAGCTTTAAAATCAGCAATAATACCAAAAATATCCTTAATTCAATAGAGTTTTTATTTAGTTATGGCTTTGTCGCTCGCTGCTATATAAACTATATTTACCTAAATGTATATGAAAATAAAATGGCAAAAAGAGCAGGATTAAAAAATAATGCCAGTGAAAACAATCATTCTGCGCATGCACCAAAATAACTTATCGATATTAGGGAGACGAATCTTTCAGTATATTTAAATGACTCAGGTGATATGTGGTATCCTTCACATATGGTATTTTTGTTCGTGAGTAGAGCTGGGAATCTATCGATGGTTGCTCAGAAAGGCAAAAATTCGATACATCGATAGTGCCATCGATAGGTCTATTCGTGAGTCTTTCAGCGAAATTCTATTGTCATGTAAATAAAACAATCAACATTATAAATTGATGTAAGGCTATTATAAAATATGAATTAATCAACGTGTAAATGTATCACTGAAAGGTCACAACAGTGCAAACGATTGCTTTTAAGCTCTTTCTGTGTGAAATTCCCTATTGTAAAAAGTCAAAGTTCAGAAAAAGTGTGTAGATATAAATATACATACATGGAGTGGTGAAGAAAAATTCGTTTTGGGCAGAATTGCATTTAAAGAGCTCCAAAAAATGGAACTTAAGTGCTGAACTTACGTACATATGTGTATGCCTTTTCAGTTGTTCTACCTAAAAACCATACATATGTTTTTCATCAGTGCACATAAATCCGGATACACATTAGTATGTATGCATATAAATGTACATACATATATATATTGGTGTGTGGGCACTTATGTTGAAATATATATATATACGTATGTACATATGCGCATTAACAATATAAAAAAGGATATAAAAACCAATACAAATTGTCATCAAATTAACAAAACCAAACACAAAACTAATAATTTTGTTTCTATATATAATTATCCAACCCAAAATGAATGAATTTACAAGTGAACTTTTACATTGTTTTGCATAAAACCTATCATCCTTGCAAAAATGTCACAAAAATGACCTAAAATTATTATTTTGCTGTGAAAATTATACAGAAAAAAAAAATGTGAAAAATATTTTCAGTGTGTTTCGAATGAAAGGCAGCTTAGAAACAGCTTTTAACGCTAAAACAACTGCTGCTGCTGCTGTCGTTGCAAACGCTTTATTAAATAATTGCAAGTGATTTCTGTGACACGCTGGTGCAAATGAAAACTTTCTTCTTATACACGATATGGCTTAATATTTGTCTCCTTAGCAGACCTCTCTATGTATAATATATGTATGCATAATTATATGTGGGTCAAGGTAGACGATGGTCATAGAATCTCCAAAATATGAAGGTGGCACTTGTGCATTGGCCTGTCGGTAAGTGCATATATTCATTACAATTATTTGGTATATATATTTTCGGTATTAAATCTCTCTTTTTTTTAGGTTTCCAGAATTGTATGTGTCGGGAAATACAATCGATAGGCATCCATAAATGTAATATTAAATAGTAGAGTTCCACATTGATTGAATTAACCAAGTTGCTCTGCCTCCCCTTTCATCAATCACACACACCTACACACACACACATCGTATACACTTGGATTCCGAAGACTGAATGTACAGTGACAGCTGCATTTGGAAGGCACAGGTCTGTGCAGTTACCTATGTATTATATATATTTTGGGGTTAGCTCTTTCAAAAGTTCAGCTATAATTAATCGAAAGCTTAAAATCCCTCGCAACTATTATGAATCTACAATCTAAACTAGAAAATAGAGCGACTATCAGAGAGGTTACTTCAAATTAATAACACCTATTTTGGCCTGTATCTACTTTAAAGCTTAAATCCTTTGTTGAATTTTAATTGGAATTTTTCTTGGAGTTCCTACACTGATTGGATATGTAATAATACTCCAATTGGCATAATATCCCTATCCCTAGTCATAATTAGAAAGTAATAAGGTTAGTTGAGGTTTACTTGTTAAGGGAAATATGTTAATTCCAATTTGATCTCACTTATATGATGTCTAAAATCATTTTTCTTGGAGTTCCCACACTGCTTGGGTATGTAATAATACTCCAATTGGCATAATATCCCTATCCCTAGTCATAATTAGAAAGTAATCAGGTTCCTTGTAATGGAAATATGGCAATTCCAATTTGATCACACTTATATGATGTACAAAATCATTTTCCTTGGGGCTATTGTTGTCTATATTTTAACATTACGATACATGTGCTATAAATCAGTTTTCTATTTGATATAAAGCTTTATTATAATCGAAGACATCATTTTCTTTGGAGCTATGGCTGTCTATATTTTAACATTACGATATATGTGCTATAAATCAGTTTTCTATTTGATATAAAGTTCTATTATAATCGAAGAAAGCTCATATACAATAATATTTTGATATCATTTGATAATAACCATATTTTTACCTTAAATGTTATATTTAAAGTTTCCATATATCAAGATGATTTCAAGATTTGAAAGTCCCTTAGATAGGATAAAATCAAATTCCTTTGAGTAAACTGACTCTAAATTATTAATAATACCTTTTCAACCTACCATAATCTTGAAATATAATAATTCTATAAATTTTATATCATTCCTAAATCTTTTTTCAGAATCTGGTTGTATTAGAAAACACTTTTGATGAGTACCGCTTGCGCAAGGGGCTCTCCTTTGGACAGCTAGATGCCATTCATTCATTACACTCTAAACATTCGTGCATCCAAGGACAAGATGTAATCCTGATGTGAAACACCGCATCCGATTTATTGCAGTATTTATTGCACGCATAATATTATAAGATGGGAGCCAACAGTTCAAGCAGCAGCTATCCCACGCTCGCATCAGGAGGCAGCGGCAGCAACGGCGGCGGCGGTGGAAGCGTAGCAAATAATAATTCTAGCAACAATCCCAATGGAAATGTATCAGGGGTTGTCCTGCCCATGAGCATGGCCGGGATGTCAACAGCGGGCGCTGTGGCAATGACAACTGGCAGCGGCAGCTTGGGCGGAACGCCTGGGATTGTCATCAGCAGCAGCGGTGGTGCTGGCGGGGCGGCACAGCACTATCATCATCGCGATCAAAGGCGAAAGCGGGCCACTGGCTTTGCCACACTCAAGCGAAAATTCATACGTCGTAGACGCTCATCAAAGGCTTGTGATCACGCGCGAGTATTACGAGATTTCGTGTCCGATTGGGCACCCATCGAATTGGCCGCTCTCTGCGAGGAGTTTGAAGCCCTGTCAGCCCTGAGGGACTTGTCGGTTAGCTATAAAACTACATTTTAAATATATATTTGTTTTCACTTGGTTTTTCACATATATTTTTCTACATTTTCTTTATTATAGGTTCAAGCCGAGCTGGCACGCCCGCCGGCCACAACGTACAAACAGGATCTGGCCGCACTCTATGACCAAACATTGTGCACGGATTGTGATCTTGTGTTTCGCGGAACGATATTCTCAGTCCATCGTTCGATATTATCAGCACGTTGTGTGTATTTTCGAGACCTGCTTGCCGGTTGTCCGGGCTTTGGAGCGCGTATCTGTCTTGAGTTACCTACTTCGCCCATTGATGTGCAATTGTTTTCATCGCTATTGCGCTACCTATACACCGGTGACCTTTGTCCGCATGATCCCAACATTGATGTCACCCTTTTGCGTCAGCTGGGCAAGGATTTCGGGACACCAAATCCGCTGGAGCATGATTTGCGCTATCTATTGGAAACGGGTGACTATGCGGATGCGGCACTTGTCTTCACAGCGGACGGATCTAACGATTATCTGCGGCAAGACTCTGGGACATCCGAGTATGGGTTCCGGCCAAAGATTGAGCTGCCATGCCATAAAGCGGTGCTGAGCGCCCGCTCGCCGTTCTTCCGCAATTTGATTGCGCGTCGCACGCGGAACATTGACGAATATGTGGAGCGTTCGCTGCATGTGCCCACACGGATTGTGCTGGACGAAACGGTTATACCCAAGCGGTATGCTCGTGTCTTGCTGCAGGCCATCTATCTCGATTCGGTGGACTTGAGCCTGATATTGCGTGGCGTCGGATCTGGGACATCGGCGGGTTCACTGGGCGAGGTGCATGCCCTCACAAACACGGGACGTGTGCGACCCACAACGCTGGAGGAGGCCATGGAGTTGTATCAGATTGGACGATTCCTGGAGCTTGACATATTGGCCCAGGGCTGTGAGGACCTCATACTCGAATGGCTATCGATTGAGACGCTGCCAACGGTCCTTAAGTGGGGATGCCAGCCCCATGGATCGGCCTGGGTATTTCGCCAGGCCTGTCAATATTTGCGCGAGGAGTTCTCCGCGGTGAGCGCCTCACCGGTGCTGCATCAGTTGGACAAGGCTCAGTTAATACACATTTTGCACAGCAACTTTCTGCAAGCCTCCGAACTGGAGGTGCTGCAGGCTGTCCTCAAATGGGGCGAACAGGAACTCATACGCCGGATGGAGGATCGTGAGCCCAACCTGTTGTCGCACACCGCCCACTCGGTGGCCCGGAAGGGTGTTAAAAAGCGCGACCTGAGCGATGTTGAGTTGCGGGAAATACTCTCGGAGCTATTACCCTTGGTGCGCATGGATCATGTCCTGCCGCCGCACTGCGAGGTCCTCTGCCAGGCCATTCGCCGGGGACTGGTGAGCACCCCGCCCTCGCATATGATTGGCGACGACAGGGAGAATTTACGCATTAATGCCTGGATACGTGGCGGCAAGAATCAGGGATTATATGTTCGACCGCGTCTTTTTATGCCGTATTTTGAGGAGGTTAAGGCGCTACTCCAGGATCGCATGACCTCCTCCCATCACCAGGTGGAGCTAATGCGAATGCGACGCTCCCGTCATCCCCCCGACATACCGGACACTTTGTACATGGTGTCGCATATGAAGTCAAAGGTGAACAGTGATCTCAGCGCTGCAGAAAGTCGAAGGAGTACTGGCGACGGCCACCTGGACATGATGCTGCGGGGGGGCGGAATCGGAGCAGCTGCTATACCGCCGCCGGATAACCAAACCCTGCTGGCGATGCGCAAGCGGGAGCACAAGCTGCGACAGTCGCCCATGTGCCAGCGAGCCTTGCTGCTGCCGCTGTCGTCGAAGCATGAAATCGATCGGCAAATCCGTTTGCGGGTTGTACGCGAATTCAATCTGCCGGATGAGGTGTCCGATCTATTGGAGCACTCACTCCTTCAGGCCAACGAGGCAGGCAGAGGTGGCGGTGGCGTTGAGACGCATTCAGCGGAGGAGACCTGCGGCGGCGTTGTGGCCTCGACCACACAGACCGATGACTGTTTGCTGGAGGACGAGGATCAGAGTCCGCCGCCATCGCCAGCGGCCACGGGGTCAATACCGCGGCACACAAACGTTGTGGCGCCAAACGCCGCCAACGCATTTCTATCCTCCTCATCGATGGGCTCATCCATATCGTCGTGCGGCACAGATATTGCCGCTCACCCCTGCTACAGCCGGAATCTCACCTTCCCACGTCACCACTCGAATGGTCTAATTGGCGTGGCCAGTATTTTTGGATCCACCTCGGGGCCGGCGGCTCTGCAGTGCAGCTATGCGCGTCTGTCGTCGACGGTGCATCATCATCAACGCAACGATCTGCCCGCCTTGATTACCGAGGGAGACTTTCGGTTTCCCCATGGCGGCAATGGTCTGGGGCTGGACATGGGCATGGGCGCCGAAGGCGGTGGCGGCGGCGGCGGCGGTGGTGGTGCTTGTGGCTTGGACACGGGCAATAGTCATCTTTCTGAAATGATGCCGGATGTGGCGATGGCAACAGCCTCATTGGGGCAGCTTCATTTGACAAGCGGCATCGGCGGCGGCGGTGGCGGCGGAGGTGGTGGTGGTGGCGGCAGTGGCAGCAACGGTGGCGGTGGCAACGGAAGTGGTGTGCGCGGCAACGGCAATGGACATGGGCATGGACGCGGTGCAGTAGTTGGCAGTAGTAACGACATGCCCGAGAGTTTGCAATTAGATTTGGGCGATGGGCCAAGCCCACATATAATTGGAAATGCTGCTAGTGCTATGACATTACGAAATATACAGGTTGGTTGGTCATCAAAATATATGTATGTATATTGTAAATATTATTTCTATATTCCCTATTTTTTTTTTTTAGCATCAACTGCCACAGAATAACTATCATCACTTTATGCAACGTTCAAATTCGCCATTTGAAATCGTGCGGCAGGGGCAGCCATCGCCAACATCACACCATCCCCAACAACAACATTCCGGGACATTCAATTCCGGACCCCCAAGGTTTTTATAGAGGTTGCGAGTGGCCCCCGATCACGGTCATTATTTTAGCATGCCTTTCTGAACAAAAACAAAAAACAAAATCCAATAAAATTAAATCTAAAACAGTCTAGACAAATAAAAAATACAAAATAAATAATAGTTGCCACTGGTTTTCCCCTTTTAAAAGACAATTAACTCTGGAGTACGATATTTTTGGGGTCTGTAACAAAATGGAGTAAATGCTGCAGGGTCAGAATATCAGATAAAACAAGAAAGAAAAGCTAACTTCGGGCGAAGCCGAAGTTTATATACCCTTGCAGAATATTCTTCAAAAACACAAAAGATGGGCAATTTTCGATTTTACAGTTATATTATTATATCTATAGCTATATCTTATAGTCGGCCGATCCTGATAAAATTTGGTTTGTCGTAGTATTTTGCCTAAAAAAGCATTCTTACTAAATTTGAACTCTATAACTTTAAAATCGCCGAAGTTATAGCATTTCCGATCAATCAGTTATATGGCAGCTATAGGATATAGTCGGCCGATCCCGGCCGTTCCGACTTATATACTGCGTGCAAAGGAAAGAAGGGTGTGTGCAAAGTTTCAAGTCGATAGCTTTAAAACTGAGAGACTAGTTTGCGTAGAAACAGACAGACGGACAGACGGACAGACGGACAGACGGACAGACGGACAGACGGACATGCTTAT
>VNJQ01006203.1:0-17384 GCA_008042515.1 Drosophila truncata | reverse complement strand
AGAAGAGGAGTAGAAGCTGGTCGGAATATATATATATAAATTTACATACCCACCCCTGATATTTCTCTTGGAGCTCCAGCAGGAAAATTAGGTAGACAAAGGGGAATTAAGTCGAGGCCCGGGTGTTGGCCGTTGGTTTGTTTGCGGAGCGCCGCTTCTCCTCCGCTGTCTTAGCCATTGGAGTAGCCTTGGCGCGAGCGCATCCCTGACCGAGGACACGTTCCGCCGGGATAAGTGGATGCATTGTAAAGAATAATCTGTAAGAACCCAAAATTTATAATGATGCATTAAAGAAGACAAAATGAATTCGGAGTAGGATATTTACCTGGGGGAGATGAGCCGGTCGCAAAGCCGCCTGGATTAGGCTCCGGTCCGCCGGAGATGGGTGGTGCCCCAAGATGAACCGGAGGCACCACAGGATGGGTGGGTGCGTCGTGGCGAGTCCATCGAAGCCACCAATTGTGCCAAACTGTCGTCCAATTTGTTTTTCCTTGAATCGTTGTTTACTTTTTGTCCTAGTGGTGTGTAATTCTGTAGTTGAGACGTCCGATACTATCGGTATTTTTTTGTTTATTGTGCGGACTGCGGGCATCGGGTCGAACCCGCCCTGGGATCCATGAGCTAGCCCGGCGTTGCCCAAGGAAGCAGTTCCGTAATCTCCTAAATTTATAAAGTTAGGTAAACCATTTTCAAACCCTTGATGTATTTTATCAAAATACACAGATTGCCTGAATTTCATTACGATCGTGCCATAAATAGCGGAGATATGGGCTTTTTACTTTATACATATGATGTATACAAGAGGGCTCCAAATAACACAAGCACCAATACACTTGCAATGGTCACATTCTTTGCCTGCATGCACACAATCAAACAACGTAGAGCTATTTTTAGTAATTTTTTAATATGCAATTTAAGGACTCATACAGCGAAGATATACACACTTCTTGGCATGATCATACGCATTCACCAGAACAACATGATCACTGATTACTGATCCCTCAGGGATCGGTGATCATGTTGTTCTGGTGAATGCGTATGATCATTACGCAGTCTCAAAAGACATCGGCTTGGAACCTATAGTTATCTTCCTGCTTCCCGCCAACATTGATTAGAATTTGCTTATAAGATAATTGAACAACATGATCACTGATTACTGATCCCTCAGGGATCGGTGATCATGTTGTTCTGGTGAACGCAACCATTGTTTATACAAACCTTAAATCCTTCTAAATAGTTGGCACAGTTTTATTTTTGATTTTTTCATAAAATTTTTTTTTATAAAAATTGAGCAAGGTATTTTGTAAATCGTTGGTTTTTATTTAATTTTTTGATTTTTTTTATTTATTTTAGATTTTTTCATAAATTTTTTTTTATAAAAATTGAGCAAGGTATTTTGTAAATCGTTGATTTTATTTTATTTGTACCCCAAAAATTCTTAGTTTGTTTAAATTAAATATTTTTTGTTCAGTGTTTTCCACTGCTTTCAAATATAACAAACTGCTTGGAGTTGGGAAAGAAAAGCACGGATGCGAAGTCGGGTGTGGAAACTTAGTACGGCTTTTCTAAGCTTGGAACATATTTTCCAACGATATATACAGTCCTAGTCTAGTTTATTTATTCAATAGAGTTATAATCCGTATCATCCGTATCTATAATTTTCCTGATTGTTCCTATGGCAGCTTTAGGATATTGTTCATATGGCAGCTATAGGATATAGTCGTCCGATTTTCATTAAATTAAAACCGAAATTCTGGAATAATAGTAGGTGGCCAAATATCACTCAGAATTTGCAACGCAGTGAAGGAGACATCTCCGAACCTATAAAGTATATACAGTATATAAAGTATACAGTATATATATATACAGTATATAAAGTATATACAACAGCCGAGTTGATCTAGCCATGTCCGTCTGTCCGCCTGTCCTTTTCTACGCAAACTAGTCCCTCAGTTTTAAAGCTATCTGAATGAAACTTTGCAAGTAGTCTTCTATTTACTCTCACTCGTACATATGTACATATGTCGGACGACTATATCATATAGTTGCCATAGGAACGATCGGTTAAATTTTCGGAAAAAAATTGTGTCAGTTTTCAACAGATTTTCACTACATTTGATATTTGGCCAATAATTATTTTTCCAGAATTCCGATTTTAATTTCATGGAAATCGGACGACTATATCATATAGTTGCCATAGGAACAATCAATCAACAAAATTATAAAAAAACATGAAAGGAAACTAATTTCGGCTCGCCGAAGTTTATATATCCTTGCAGATTGCAATTGAGCTATGTAATTAAAAACGAAATTCTAAGATAACATTGAATGGCCGAATCTCAAATTTGATGAAAATATGTTGAGAAACAACCGAGTTATGATGTTTTCTATTATTTCCCTGATGTTCCTGCGGCAGCTATATGATATAGTCTCCCGATTTTCATAAAATTTAAATAAAAATTTTGGGATAATATCAATTACCCAACTCTAAAGTTTGATGAAAGTACAATATATTGAGAAACCGCGAAGTTATAATTTTTTTCAAAAAGTTTGCCTTTACTGTTCCCGATTTTTCCGATGGCAGCTATAAGATATAGTCGTTCGATTTTCATGAAATTTAATACGAAATTCTAAAACAATAATAAATGGCCAAATATCAAATTTGATGATTATATGTTGAAAAATGACAAAGTTATAGTTTTTTTCAAACATTTTTGGGATCATTCCTATGTCAGCTATATGATATAGTCATCCGATCCGGCCCGGCTTCAAAACTGAGGGACTTGCGTATAATCGGACAGACGGACAGAAGGAAAGACGGACATGGCAAGATCGACACGGCTGTTGATGCTGACCAAGAACATATAAACTTTATACGGTCGGATAATACCCGGCAAGGGTATAAAAAACACAACTTCGGAGTTTCTGAACGTATTTTCATCAAATTTAAGATTTGACAACTTATTTTAGAATTTTAGATTTAATTTCATGAAAACATAGGAACAATCAGCGAAATAATAGCTTTGTCAGGTTTCAAAATATTTTCACCAACATTAATATTTGGCCTTTTATTATTATTCCAGAATTGTGGTTTTAATTTCACAATTTCAAAATTTCGGTTTTTATTTCATGAAAATTGGACGACTATGTCCTATAGCTGCCATCGCACACTGGTTGATCTAATATGGGAAGGGCGGCCAAAAATACTTTCAGTTGGAATACAGAGCTGCAAATTGGTATACTGCTATAAAGACCCCATAGCATTCAGAAAATTATAAAATGAAGGCAAAAATCATACGTTAAAGCCGGAAAATACAAGAATTACATTTTTTTTACATACATTATATTGCATGCTTTTAGGGTTTTGAAATTCCTTACCATTAACAGATGTTTCCTCACTTTTATTAATTATAAACAAAATAAAAAAAAAATAAAAATATAAAAATAGGTTCTTTAAATATTTGGTAAATTTTAGAAAACAATATACTTAACTAAGTAAAACTTTAAAAAACTAAATTCTTCAAAAATCAAACAATCAAAACATAAAATTTGAAAAAAAAAAATACAAAAAAGCAAATAATTCAGAAAGCTGCAAAAAGTAGCAGCTGAAATTTAAAACATAGACTAAGAAATATTTGCTCTTTTGTATAAAAAAAGTTTCATCGTGCGAGCAGACTTCGCGTCTTAACTTAACATAACTTTTTCTTTCATTTTACACAAAATATAGGTCACTAATGTAAAACTAAGTTTAAAGCAATAGAACAAGAGATAATAGCATACAAAATACTCAGTTTTATAGTGCATACCATAATCTTCAATATTCATTTTAATTGAGGACGAATTAACTCGATTTAATATTAAAAGTGAATTAAATTTTCAAGCTGTTTTTACTTTAACTTTTTTGTCGCGTTTTTTGCAGCGCGTACGAATGAGGTAAAACAAAAATAAAAATGCAGCTCGTATTATGGATCTATCTACAAATAGTAAAAAATAAAAAAGTGGTCCCTTTTAGGACTTTTATTTTTGGACAATTAAATCAACCGGTGTGCGACGGAACAGTCAGGGAAATAATAGAAAAAATCAATACTTTGCTGTTTATCAACATATTTTTATAAAATTTGAGATTCGACCATATTATTTTAAAATTTCGATAAAACTTGGCGAGCCGAAGTTAGCTTCTTTTTTTGTTAAGACTTAGAATTAAATTAAGCTTAATAACAAAATAAAATTAAATTATATCAACATCCACATGCATAAACACCCTCACACACAAATAAACTCCGTCAAAGCTTTCAAACCGCTGTGTTTTGGGAAACATTGAACGCAATGGGCTGTAGAGTTGTTGATAATATATCAAAATATCAATATATCGATATTTTTTCTAAAAATGATATATATTTATATCGAAATATTTTTTTTGTCAAAACATCCAATTCACGATATTTTTTTGATAGTTTTTTATAATTTTTCCCTTGGTCACTCTGAATTCAAACCGTTGATTACTTGATTGGAATTGGAAATCTAATTATTCAAATATAACAGTCGGCACTAGAGCTGGAAAAACATCGATGTTGGCCACAATCGATATTGTCGATGTTTTGGGATGAAAACATCGAATTTAATCGATTATCGAAAAAAACGAATACTTTTTTTTTGCCGTTTAAATTTATATTATTTAATTGAGATCATTAAGGTAGCTGTTTTTGTTCAAAAATAACAACTTATTAACTATATTTGGTATGAGAGAGCTCCTACGCTCACTAATGACTTGACCAGCTTTGCTGAAGATCCTCTCGTACGCCGTGGAGGATGCTGGAACGCAAAAGTATTGCTTTGCTATGCTTTTTAAAGCTTCCATGGAATCTGGGCATGTCTATAAAAAATAACCATTAGATTTAAAAGGATATATTGTACAATTTCAAACCTTGTAGAACACTAGGGGCTCGACGTTCTCCGGGGAATTTGGGGCCTCCAAATACTGCCTTAGAGCTATAATAGCGTCTGTCCTGGTCGACTTCGATTTAACAGCCACTTTTGCTGTAGGAACGTAAATACGTACGTAAATATGTACGCATTTTGCATTAAATTATATATATTTCAGTTAACTTACTTTTAATGAACTTGTCCATAACGCAAGCACTTTGCCACCAAAACCACCAATATTGTTCACTATAAAATCACTATAAATTCAAGTAAAATAGATTAGTTTTTGTAAAAATTGCGCAAAAATTTCTTCTCTGCTTACCACGCTTTCTGTTTCTCGCTTGCAAGTGACGATAATCGATGTTTCCAGAAAAAAATATTTTTGGCAACATCGATGTTATATCGATGTTTTTCCACCTCTAGTCGGCACCGCCAAGTGCATTCACTCAATCACAAGCAGTGCGTCGGAGCAAAATAAGGAGCTCAAGTTGGAAGTATGGAAAATCCATAAGTCCGCCATAAAATGTGTCGTTTGCGACGCTAGAAGCAGAATGACGAACTTACACGTCAAGCAACGTGTATTTTTAAAATCTGTTAAAACCAAATATTGGCATTAAAATATTAAATGAAATGACTAATATTATGTTTCTTTTTTGTTGTGGGGCAAATTAGTTTTTTTTAATAGCAGTAGTCAAAAAATATAAAAAAATATCGATATATCGATTTTTTTTATATGATATATTAAATATCATTCTGATATTTTTTTAAAACCGAAAATATCGTTGATACGATATTTTAAAAATATTCGACACCCCTGTGCTTATAAAATAAACAAATTTACAGCAACAAGAAACCTTTATTCAATATAGCTGAACATATCGATATTTTATTACGATATTTTTAATATCATCGTGCGATATTTTTTAAACAGCAAATATCATCAAAACCAGGGTTTGCAAATAACAGTTATGAGTAAAATAAAAATTACTACCAAAAAATTGAGCTAGAAAGCTGCAAAAATTGGGTATAACATATTTTTTTAGTACAATTCAGAAATAAGATAAACTTTTTTAAGCAATTTTTATTTTATTAATTGGTATTTAACAATTATTATTTAATTTTTATATAAAAGTTAAGCAATAACTATTATTTTATAATTTTTAAAAATAAAAATTGAAAATAATTATTATTCTCACATTTTTTATTTCAAAAAATTGAAAATTACAGTTGTTTCTCAACTTTTATTATAAAAATTCAAAATAAAAATTGAATTGCAATAACTTTTGAACGGAGCGGTATATTTTAAAGATTGACACAAATAATTAATCTACGAATGAATACCTTTCGTTTGATGTATATAGTGTCTATGTAACATATGTATATTTATAAATATGTGCATGTGCATAAATGTATATCACAATTCATTGCCAGAATGCTAAAATCAGGGACCGCAAATAGGAGTTGAGTTTAAAAAATTTGAAAAAAAGCCTTTGCGGGGAGTGGGAAAAGGACACATATACCATTTTTTAACGGCGATTTTTTATATTATTTGACCATTTTATTTAATTTTAAAAACATTAAATTTTTAATGGACTCTGATGAAAGTTTGCATCTTAAGTCAGAAACTACAAGCTTTAGAGCGGGACTTCCTCGGTGACCAGTTGCACACAAGCATCTTTAACTTCGCTTGTGGAAAATGATACAGAAAACTTTATTTTCTTCTCTGAAGTCTCTAAAGTCTCGTTGGCTTCCTTAATCACCTTGCTCTCATACTCCACGGCATGATTTTCTTGCAAATGCCTTCGCAGGTTGGTAATATATTCGCCTTTGAAAAACCGATTGCAAATTTTGCACTTTGAACCATTTGGGACGGAAATAAAAAAATCACGGACAATTACTTCACGTTTTCGACCCATGTTGCTTAAAAACCAACTGACAACAAACTCTATGGCAATTATTTTAGCATTCTGGCCTTTTTTGGGCAATGAATTGTGATATACATTTATGCACATGCACATATTTATAAATATACATATGTTACATATTAAATCGTAGATTAATTATTTGTGTCAATCTTTAAAATTTACCGCTCCGTTCAAAAGTTATTGCAATTCAATTTTTATTTTCAATTTTTATAATAAAAGTTGACAAATAACTGTTATTTTCAATTTTCTGAAATAAAACTTGTGAGAATAATAATTATTTTCAATTTTTATTTTTAAAAATCATAAAATAATAGTTATTTCTTAACTTTTATATAAAAATTGAAAAATAAGAATTATTTTACAATTTTTTTTATAAAAATTAAATAATAACTATTATTCTCCAATTTTTATTTTAAAATTATAACTGTTACGATCCCTGATCAAAACCCAACAACCCTACTTGTGACCTCTAATGAGCTGGCTAATATCACTAACCGTACAACATATAGACTACTCATTTCATACAACGAAAATGGACACAAAAATTTCTTAGCGACAGGCCCCAGAGCTGTTAGCGACAGGCCCCGTGGCTTCGTGTGCGCTCGGGTTTTTCGCTCTCTCATCCTTATGCTCGCACACTGATTGCGAGAGCTCGCTCGTTCAGTCGCACAGTGGCGCATCTTGAAGAAGGTTCCTCTGAGCTTGTATTCTTCATATGTATGCGTGCTCAAGCATTCACGTACACGGGCGCATGTGTGCGATCATTTCATTTCGACCCAGCAAGAATATTTGGGCTTTGGCTACTTTTGATACTAGGTACCCTAACAATATGGGCATATTCACTATTGGGTTAATGATAAGAATAAGAATATTATATGTTAATATATTTTTTAATGTTCGTTCGTTTGGTATACCGTGCATTTTCGAACAAGCTACTTCTAACTAGCGTCGAAATATCGTATGGGGCGATAGTGGCACGTGACGTTAGAGTCAACACGGGTTGAGTATCGGTAACGACAATTGGCAGCCCGCTTCCCCAACGTATGATGCCTTCCGTTTCTCAAAGTGCTAACGAATTACAATGCCAATACTTAATTCTAATTAATTTATTCATTAATTCCTCAGTTTTCTGCCCGCCATCATTTTGAATGCGTAACATGAGTCCGTTGGCAGGTTGGTTGACTGGTTCACGACCGGTTCCAGCTCCTTAACATCATTTTGAACGTCAAACTGTAATGCGATTTTCTCAAAAACTGTCGTTAGGATTTTAATGAAAACTTCACCAAATGATCTCTATTCGATCCCCAATATGCCCATAATCCGTGCATTTGCTCCCCGTTTTTGTATGAGCGGAGCAGTGTTAAGCAATTTTCTCAAAAACTGTTGGGATTTTAATGAAACTTTCTGGGATAACACTTGAATAAGACCTCCAAAACCTGCATTTCGGCACAAGCTCTGTGGTGGGAGCAATCTCCAAAAAGGTGGAGCTTTGATATTTCAAATTAATATTTAAGGTACTAGCGGTGCTTAAATCTTCCCAAACCCAAGAAAAACTATAATATTAGTAAATTTAATTCTCACATGATGGAAGTTTATTTTGTTCGAATTAGTCCATTATTTACAAAATAAATTAAAAATAAAATATTTCTCCGTGTTCCGCTTTCCCACCGTTCCACATCGACGCTAACTCACCGACGCTAGTTTGACGCACATACCTCATAAGCGACATCGCCATTAAGCTATTTGGTACATATATGTTTCCTGAGAAATTAACTATTTGTCAACTGTAATTGTATGAAACATGGCGGCATTCCTATGCACCCATGGTAACAAACGCCGTGTAAATTCGATGCTAATTTTTAAAAAATCTTTACCGAGGTGGTCTTGTTCCCCTACCATTAGCCGCCGTTGCGGGCCGCAGATCCAGATCAACCTGATCCTGTCGTACCATTTAATTTGCTACATACTGAGTTGAACGTCCCTGCATCTTTACCGAACTTTGATTTAGAGCAGTGCTCGGCGCGTCGCAAACCCATGGGTCAGGCAAAGCCTCTGCCGGCAGCGCTGCCAGAACACAGACAGTATGAAGACTTCGTGTGGCCTCGGCAAATGTCTTCGGCTCAGCTGCTCAAAGCATTAGGGCTGTCAGATTATATTGCTGTGGCTATATCCAGCCACTTTTAGCGGAAACTAGCTATTTTTACAGTAATAGCTATTGGTTTTGCATAGAAAACCAAATGCTAGCTATATTATTTTCTCATATCTGGACAGAAAATTAAATTAGTTGCTGAGGAGAAGTCAACGAAGTCGTTTTCGTTCCTTTACTCACTCACACATATGCAATTTTGGCTTGTGATTGTCATGGTGCCGAGCACTGCTCTAAATGGATACCTTAAGAACACCGCAATAGTCACAAGTGTTCACATATCGATTCCGATTTAAAACGTTATATTTATTCAATAATATTTGTAATTTTATTTTATTCTATTTATATGCCCATATTTATACTTGTATTTGTAATTGCAGATTTTTTTTTTTTAAACAATTCTCCTTTCTCCTTCACAGTGAACGGTCGTGTTTTTTTTCTTGGGCTCTCGTTTTTATACCCTTGCAGGGTATTATAATTTCAGTCAGAAGTTTGCAACGCAGTGAAGGAGACATCTCCGACCCTATAAAGTATATATATTCTTGATCAGCATCAACAGCCGAGTCGATCTAGCCATGTCCGTCTGTCCGTCTGTCCGTCTGTCCCTCAGTTTTAAAGCTATCTGAATGAAATTTTGCAGTTAGTCTTCTATATACTCCCACTCATACATATGTCGGAACGGGCCGGATCGGACGACTATAACATATAGCTGCCATAGGAACGATCGGTAAATTTTTAGAAAAAAATTATAACTTTGTCAGTTTTCGATATATTTTAACCAATTTTGATATTTGGCCATTAATTATTATTTTTTTTATTTAAATTTTATGAAAATCGGACGACTATATCCTATAGCTGCAATAGGAACAATCAGGAAAATAATAGAGAAAATCATAGCTTCGATGTTTCTCAACATATTTTCATCAAACTTGAGACTTAGTTACTTAATATTATTTCAGTATTTTCTTTAAAATTTCATGAAAATCGGACAACTATATCCTATAGCTGTCATAGGAACAATCAGGAAAATAATAAAAAAAATCATAACTTCGCTGTTTTTTAACATATTTTCATCAAACTTGAGATGTGGTCACTTAATATTAATCCAGAAAATCGGTCGACTATATCCTATAGCTGCCATCTGCAATCTGCAAGGGTATATAAACTTCGGCGAGCCGAAATTAGCTTTCTTTTTTGTTGTGTAATAACTTTGCTAAAAACCATCGGGGCTTATTTAAAACTTCTACATTGCGTTCTTCATAGTTCCCGTTCACTTCGCGTGTGCATGCCGCTATATTTACTTGCTCTCCAACTCTCTCTGTGAAGCTGCACTTTAATCTTTTCTGTCGCTCCCTCTTATTAACGTAACAAGTACAGTGGTAAGTCTTTACAATGTCTTCTAATATCGTCTGCTTTGCTAAAACTTGCTAGAAGGTAAGGATCTAGCGATCTCACCATCGGATGCTGGTTGTGCGACAACATTTTGCAGGCCGGACGGCCGGACGGTTGATGATGTGAGGAAAAATATCGGCTAACGTTACTGTTGCGAAGCTTGTCGTGACGTTGAAAGGGAAATGCTGTCTTTCATGCGGCAGACCAAGGGCGGTTTTAAGGAGGTGTTATCGAGTTTTCATAAAACTCATAACATGTTCTTAGCGCTAGTTATCAATAAGTAGGTTTTTATAAATGTCCCCGGGTAATTCCCGATCAGAAGAAATACAAGTAGTTGACGATTTCAAGTGGAAAATCAGAATGAATTCTTTATTTTATAATTCTTGGCTTGAAGCTTAATGTTTACGTACAATGTGCTGACCTAGCGGAATGGAGCTGTAATTGGACCGGATGCATATATATGGTTTGGACTCAGCAGCGGCCTCAATGTTTTGTTTGTATGGCAACTAAGTTGCCAATAAATGTTTGGCTTAGTTGCTTCCCAACCGTGGGGGCTTCGGTGGGGGACCGCCGAGGGAATGTGCTGAGGCGGTAACTCGCTTGACAGGCAATTTAATAGCCTTACGCTATTAAATGAGTCTCTAAAGCGCAAAAAAACTGCAACTGGAGTGCAGCATGTTGACGGATCCCTGAAACCTGCTGCGGGCTGTCAGCAACAGCCTCCCTCAGCACAGCCTTCGACCTCAGAATTAACTCCCAGAATTCTGAGATCGAGTGTTAAAAAAGATTCGGTATCCGAATGTGCCGTGGGACTGACCGTTCCCCCGGTAATATCCGCTTCATCCCTTAGGGGATCACAAATTTTGACCCCCCCCATAGCTCCGTCTATTTAACCCCCTAGGGTATAAGGGCCGGACTACCGGCTGATAATGGTGTCATACTCAGTCTGTCTTGCCAAATGCCCTTATTGCAATCCGACCTACGAAACAGATCTTTGTTTCGCGGCTCTTTCATGGTCAAACATCGGAAGATGTTATTGCCTTTATACGAGGCAAAGTCAGGGCCGAAAATTAAGGTGGCCGAAAGTTAAAGGTGGAAAAATTTTAATTTTCTTACACTAGGGACATTTCGTCTTTTAAAATAAATGTCCCAATTGAATTCTTTGCCACGATATGCTCTACCAAATTCTGGCCGGAGTATGTAGTTGTCAATGAATATGAAGCTAAAAAAAATGAAACGGCCTGTTGGAATATGTCTTCCAAGCCTGCACCCTGCACCCACTGCACCCTCTACGTCCTCCAACCCTGTCCAAAAAAACTAAACACCTCTCTGTCAATTTCCTATCAGAATGCAAGAGGGTTACGTAGTAAGCTGCCGAAATTGTATTCTGATAGTTTTGCATTCGCCTCCCATGCTATTGTGTTCACCGGAGATTCTCAGCTCCGAAGTTTTTCCAGCTTTCACGATTTATCGGCTAGACCGGCCGGTCAACGCGGGGGTGGGATCCTCATAGCGGTTAACTCCACTCTCACGTCAGAATTATTAACTTTCGAGGTATATAGCGATGTTGAATTCCTATGTGTAAAGCTATTATTCAATAGAAGCTCTCTCATGTTCCTACATTCCTCCATTGTCGGAACTTCCTATTTTTTTGAACCACCTTTCCGCCATTCGGATGGTTTCCAACAGACTTTTTGACAGGGACCATTTAGTAGTCCTGGGTGATTTTAATATTCCTGGGGCTATTTGGTCCCTAAATAACTCCTCTAACACACTTCAATCTTCAACGCAACATTATTTTATTGTTGAATAATTTTATTTACGATTTTGACTGGTCCGGCTTATACATGTGGACTGACATAGCAGTTGCCGTGGATATTTCTCTGAATGTGTTCCGTTATACTATCCCTTAACAGCGGGCGTCACACTCCCCCCTCCTTCAATTCTGACGACGTTTGCCCTGGAGAAGGTCACTCGCCATATTTTTTCGCTGTCCCGGATCAGACACGCCTGCTGTTTCCCAAACTTCTTGACGGCCAGCCTGCGTCGAATTTCTGCCATGGCCTCCACTGACACATCTGCTGTAGTTGGAATACTCCACACCCAGCTACCGTTTGATTCTGTGCTAGCACATCCCGGTCCGGCGATGGTTTCCTCGGCCGCTGTTGTGGTTCCTCTGCCGGTCGTGCGCTTGGGTGAGGTTGCTGCTGTTGTTGATGCTCCGTACGTGGCCCGCGCGACGGTACTTGTGTTGGCGGTGCGCTTGGGCGCGGTGGCTCCCGTTGGCGCTGCGACAGACGTGGCTGTTCGTGTCGTCGCTCCGTAGCCGGCCCGCGGCGCGGCTCCATTGGCAGCACGTTTTGTTGCGGTGCCTTCGTTGGTTGTTGCCTTTTTCGCTGCATGCGTCGGCGTTTCGTCTCCTGCGTAGATGGAGGCTGGTGCGACGACTCCACTGTTTGTTGTGCCCACGCTCGTGGCTACTTTGCTGGTTTCTGCTCCCTTGGCGGCGTGTTCGTGGCGGTACCTCTTTTGACTCGTGTTCGCGCGGCTGCTCCCCTGGCATCATTGTCGCGTTTTTTAATGGTTAGGTTATGTGTGTAGTTTTCTAATGCATCGCATGGCTTAGTGTCTGCGATATACACTCGTTTTGTTTTTCGTGTTTTCGTGTTTCGTGCTTGTATGATCACGGGTGAAGTGAAATTTATTACCTTCCACGGGCCGTCGTATTTTGGAGCTAGCTTTGCATTGAACTTGTCCACCGCCTTTGAGGAGGTTATAGTGGTGTCCTTGTCTTGCTGCAGCTTCTTCCATATGTGTTGTTGCTTCTTCCCGCATTTTTTGTAATCTCTCCCATCTTGACCATAAATTTTCTTCCTTAATTCCTGAACCATCCGTTACCTCGTCAAATAACGCGTGCGGCAACCTTAGTTCTTTTCCGAACACGAGCTGTGCCGGGCTATATTTCGTTGATTCCGACGAGCTACTGTTATACGCCAGCATCAATTCTGGAATGTTTTCATCCCACCTTGTTTGATCTTCTCATGCCAGCTGTGCGATCATTGTTTTTACCGTTCGCTTGGTCCGCTCCGTTGGGTTCTCCTGGGGTGTGTACGGTGCCGTAAATTGCTGGCGGATCCCCCACTTTTGCATAGCCTCCCTTGTCTTCCGACCCTTAAATTGTACTCCGTTGTCTGATATGAGGATCTTCGGAGTCCCAACTCTTAATACGACCATTTCCCGGAACGCCTCTGCCGTTGGTTGGCTAATTGCTGCGAGTTCTACCCAATTTGAGAATTTGTCCATTATGACCACTAGAGTCGTATTTCCGTGTCTCGTTCGAAGTAGTGGCCCCACAAAGTCCACGCACATGATTTCCCATGGTGCATCTGCCACTTTGGTCCCTGCGGCCTTCTGCTGTGACATTTTATATCGTTGGCAACATTCGCATCGTTTTACGAAGAAGAATCTCGTTCTTCTTCTCTTTAGTGTTTTTGACACTCCTTGGTGGCCCCTTCCGCTGTGCTATGGTTTTCGGCCAGTACTCGCTAGATTTCCTCCTCCTTAATACACAGTTTCCACGGTTGCCGGTCCGCCCGGTTTCCGCTAATTTTATAGAGCCGTCCATTCTCTATCTGGAACTCCCCGTAGTTTGTTTCTGCTTCCGCTTCTCTGTATTTCTGATCAAACCCGTCTTTCGTGTCCAGTTCCTTTCGTTTAGTTTAGCTACTGCATTCAGTTTTCCCTTTCGGTACTGTACATTGAATTGGAATGGTTGTAGTCTCAGCGCCCATCTGGCTACCCTTCCTGACGGGCCGTCTATCGAATTCAACCATTTTAGCGCCATGTGATATGTTACTAATACAAACTGGTATCCTTCTAGGTACATCTTATACTTGTTGATGCCCCAGTATATCGCCAAGCATTCCATTTCGGTTCCTAGGTCGCCAGCATCCGTTTGTAACTTAAACTGCCGTGTGAGGTATGGGCATGCTTGTACTGGAGGACGTGTCAGGCTCTTCTTTAGGCTATCGAATGATTCCTGATGGTCCTTTGTCCATTCGAACTTTTGACCTTTCCTAATCAGGTTCTGGAGCGCCCCGGCTTTTTCCGTGAAGTTGGGTATGAATCGCCGGTACCCAGATGCCAGAACCCAGATTTCAGATCGATCGTGCTAATGAATTTCGCTTTCCTTAGTTGGTCCAAGATGAAGCTCATTCTCGGCACTGGATACGCGTCCTTTTCTGTCTTGTCGTTCAACAACCGATAGTCTATACACATCCTCCACTCGTTGTTCTTCTTCTTTACAAGCACTACCCGTGCACTGTATGGACTACGTGACGGCTCTATTAACCCCAACGCATAGAAATGCATCTAACTGTTCGTTAATGATTTCCTGTCGTTTCGGGTTTCGCGGATAATACCTCTGTTTTATTGGTTTATCATCCTTAAGGTAGATCTTATTTGTGGTAATATTACTGACCCCTTGTATTTTTTCAAATACTTGCCTGTGCGTATTCAGGAATGTCCGAATCTCTTCCTTTCGGAGGCTCTTCCTCCTCCTCTCTAGCTGGCCTCTCTCCTTGATCCTTCTCCTTTTCCTCGTCCTCCGCTGTTGTTATCTCCAACTACAGATCGCCACATCTTAACATGCTATGGACTCCTGCCAGGAAATCCATCCCTAACAGTATCCCGCCTGCAACCTGTGTCAGAATTATGAAGGTCATATCAAACACTCTTCCTCCGAAACTGATCTCCACCGTAAATTTTCCCACCGTTTTCTGCTTTGAGCCGTTGGCTACCGTTATCTCCGTCCGTGTTCAGTTACATCTTCCCACTTTTCTGAGGTCTCTGTACCTGCTTTTACTTATTGCGCTTCGATATGCTCTCGTGTCTACCACTCCTTTCGCTGATCTTTCTCCAATCCTTATTAGCGTTATTTGGAATCCATCGCAGTTCCCCGTCGCTGGCCTTTGTCTCGCTGCCTGAGCTGCCAGCTTTACTTGCTCGGGCTTCCGGCGTTTCCCTGCCCCGCTCTGTAACATTCCAATGTTTTAATCCCGTTCCGTCCGCATACCCAGCAAAATAGCCTTGGTGCGTTTGTGCAGGCACAAGCCGCATGCCCTGTTCCACACACCTCATGCATATGTCCGGTCGTAATTGCGGTTGAACTGGTTAGGCGACCCGCCGATCGGAGGACTCTATTTCCTCTACTTCTTCCGCCAGTTTAAGGAACTGTGTCAGATTCCCGAACCCTGCCCTGCGCGTATACAGTTTTATTTTGCTCCTGCAGTTTCGATATATTCGGTCGAGAGTTTCCTCTTTCGATAGCTTAGTGAACCGCATCAGTTTCCTTAGTCCCATTGCGTATTCCCTCACTGGCTCGTTCTCGAAGTGCCGCAGCTGGGCAATTTGTGTTTCCATGTGTTCATCGTATCTTGGTGGTAGAAAATATTCTACGAGTTCCGTGGTTAATTGTGCCCACGTCTCGATCTTGGTTGGCGTTGTATTCCACCAATCAATTGCCACCCCTTCCAGGATGAAAGGCATTGTTTGGACCAGCTGGTCTTTTTTAATCCCGTACCCTGATGCCCATTGCTCCATTTTGTCTAAGAATTCCAACGGGTTACTTGATCCTTGGTATCGAATGCCCCAGTTTCGGACCATATCGACGATCTCTGTCTCGACCTTCCTCTCCATATTTAGATCCTCTTCTTTTTGCAAACGCTAATAACAATCGCCTCAAATCCTCGTTCTTTCCCGTCGTTTCCAGACCGAACTCGGCTGCGTATACCGTCAGTTCCAGCTCGACATTCCTCTCTCGGCGTCGGGTTTCTCTTGCAACTCCTTGGCCTGTTCTCGGGCGCCACTGTGACGATTCGTCAATGCTCGGATGGTTCAGGGATGGCCAGAGGTCGTCTCAGAAATTTATATTTCTTCAGGTGGAGTTGCTGGAAGAGATTCCGACCCGTTCCCAGAGGATAAGACACCAAAAATAACACAGTATTCGATAATCGAGACTTTATTTATGTCAAGCATATGTTACAATAATTGACCGCGCTCCTGTGCCCGCGGGTGGCGGTATCTTCCTTCGGCTTCGTTGGGATCCGTCGTTGACCTGGCTGTAGGGAGAAGCTCCGTTGGGTCGTCCTGTCGATCTGTAAAAGCGCAGCGGTAGAGGCCATTGAGGTCTACTAATTAGCGGATGGGAGGTGGGGTTCAGAGGCTCTTAAGGTCTACTAATGGGGAGACGGATTTAGAGGCCTTTAGGGTCTACAACTTTATAAAATTGGTTTAGTGGCCTTTTAGGTCTACAAGTTGGTGAGAACGGTTTAGAGGCCTTTAAGGTCTACAATTTAATAAGAATGGTTTAGAGGCCTTTTAGGTCAACAAGTTGGTGAGAACGGTTTAGAGGCCTTTAAGGTCTACAAATATCGAGAACAGTTTAGAGGCCGTTAAGGTCTACAAATTAGTGAGAACAGTTAAGGGCCGTTAAGGTCTACCAATTAGTCTCCGTCTAGTAATACGGATTTACCTTGCTCCTTACCGACGCTGGCTCCTGTGTTGCTTACCGGGGCTCCTTCCTGGTCCTGGCTGGTCTTCTACCGGGAGGTCCGCTTCGCTCNGGAGGTCCGCTTCGCTCGGCGGCGAATACTAAGTGCCGGTCCAAGGGCTGAGCTCCGCTTTATATAGCGATCGTGCGGGTTTCAGTGTGGCTGCCTTCTATTTCCGACTCTGGCGCTATCAGTGTGCCCACTTTATAAAATTGGTTTAGTGGCCTTTTAGGTCTACAAGTTGGTGAGAACGGTTTAGAGGCCTTTAGGGTCTACAATTTGATAAGAATGGTTTAGAGGCCTTTTAGGTCAACAAGTTGGTGAGAACGGTTTAGAGGCCTTTAAGGTCTACAATTGTCGACAAGAGTTTAGAGGCGTTTAAGGTCTACAAATATCGAGAGAAGATTAGAGGCCTTTAAGGCCTACAAATATCGGAAATAGTTCAGA
>VNJQ01006187.1:0-16363 GCA_008042515.1 Drosophila truncata | reverse complement strand
TTTATAATTTTATTCTAATTAATTTTGAATTTGACATAATTCTTTGTTTTTGTTGTTTGACAGCCATTCTCTTGTTCAAGCTCTTAATTCTAAAGAATATACGTATCTTAAAATGATTTTTTTTATATATACACTAATATCGACCTGCTGAGCGGCGTTTAACAATGTCTGTTTTAAATTTGTTGTTATTTTAAATGTGTCTTTAACAATATGTAAAAATATGTTTTTCAAGTTGTTTTATTTTGTTTTTAAATGCCGATGAAGATTTCATCAGTCCTCCATGCGAAACCTCATCTACGTATGTAAATCTCGACTCTTTTGCTAACTCGGTAGACAAATTTAATTTTTTAATTACGTAGCCAGCCAGGTACTCAAGCGCATCCTCCGTCGACTCGTTTATCTCTTCTGCTAAGCTGTCATCAAAATCAATTTGGAGATTGCAATCTTCAGGCTCGTTAATATTTTGAACGGCTTGAGAAAAGTCAAGATTAAACCACTCATTAGAATCGTCTTGCTTGCCATTCAACAATTCTGTATTCTTAGCTAAATAAGATTTTAAGGGTATTAATAACTGAAATTTTTTTTGCTTGGCCACTTAAGGGTTAAAGTTTCTGAAAAAAAACTCTCCCCACACAACCTTTCAGTTCGATTAGCAGACACGCACTGAAATTAGGGGACCAAAACCCGAACAACTTCGGCAAGCCGAATGGACTACCTTGTATAGTTGTATCATGAGGGAATCCATATTATCAGGATGGCCGAATTGTAGTAGGCTAGTAGAGGGTCACACCATATTATCGATATTCGTACTACAGTGAGCTAAATTAACCTATGTTAAACATAAGTATCGATGTTAAGACTATGTTAAAGCAAAGTTAAGAAAACGTATGTTAAGCACGATCCATTCTGTATTGTCGAACGAAATAAAGAAGACGTATAAAATTATTTAAGTGTTGCAACTAAACCTTCCTCCCACAACAATTAGTGAATAAAAAAAAAATATAGTTTTTATGTTTTTATTAATAACTTAATTACAACATTTACTTAATATCAATTTTTATTTTACTGCTCACAATTTATCAGGTGGTCCCGAAACCGACAATTAGGCAAAGGGCCGGGTATCTGATAAGAAAGCTTCGGATTAAAAGAGTTGGACAAGAGTTGGACTGGAGAGAGTCGGAAAATTGGATAATGAAATTGCCCGCTCGATTATGAAAATATATTAAACAAATAACACTGAAATTTTTGGATTTGCTAGGACTAGTTCGCGTCGGAAACTACAAACGACTTGCATTGCTGGCGGAACATACCGGTTGGCAATGGAGCCGAGGCGCTCGTTGCATTTTCCGTGTTGTGGTGCCACGCAAATTGGGCCGCATTCGTTAATCTTCGAACGGTATCCGTATGCGGTATCCACTTGTTGTGTGACCATTATCTGGCATGCATCTACACTTCCCATTATTGTTTTCTTTCGTGACTCCGGTGGCAACAAGTTAATTTGTTGTTGTTATATTAATTGGCAACTCCAATCGCTCCGTGGGGTCAATACTCTATTTTCCATTTAATGCATTTTTGTTTTTGTCATTCCGTCGATTCAATCTGATCAAGAAACCACGTTCGATTCATTCTGCACAAGAAACCACGTTTGATTCAATCTGATAAAGAAACCACGTTCGATTCTATCAATACGCTTGTGTCGATCCCCCTCCCGATCTCCGCGGCGCCCCAGCTTAAATCAAAGCTTACCACTGCCATTCCGAAAGCCATTGACAAAAATTAGGGGGATATTAGAACAGGTTTATAATCAAGACTCGTTCGACCGTAAAGATGGCTCCAAATGCGGCTGACGTTGCCTCAATAAAGTTTATTACCACGGCGGACCGTTTGGGTCACTTTGAGGCACATATGAAGGATATAAATTAGGATTCATCTTAAATTTTAAAGGGGAAAGATTAGGCTTTCATTCATGGCTACTCAACAAAACCTTTTTTTACACAAACGCGTTCTAGATATACGCGAATGAAATAAAACAGATAATCGAACTACGAAAAATTAAGTTCTACAAGCAATACAGTTTTTAGTTTTCAAGACTGTAATCAGTACTATTGTAATCAGTACATAAAACCCTAATGGGTTTATGTGCTTCAAACTCACGCCTAAAGTGGTTAACTACTAGAGGGATATAGGTTCGAGATGTTAGACGGGGTACATGGAAATCGAGTAGGCCTAGTAGGTAGGGGCTCTCCACATCACCGTGTATAAGTTTATGTAAAAAGACGACGCCTCGTCCTAGGATTAGGTAGAGAAGGTAAGTTAAGTAAAAGCAATCTACTAGAATGAGACGGCAATCCTAGGTCAGCATCCCAGGATAGGCCTCAGAGGGCAAAAAGTAAAAAGTACTTTTGGACAGATTCAATGCGGTTAATATGGACTCCGAATTAAGGATTTCAGACACATGAACCGTACTCCAATATGGGGCGAACTAACGAAGTAAAAAGGGTCTTCGTTACATAAGGAGAGTCAAATTCCTTTGCCCACCTCTTAATGAATCCAAGCATGCCTCTGGCTTTGTTAACCATACAGGAAATATGTTCGGAGAACGAAAGTTTAGGATCCAGGCACTCCCCCAGATCATCTACTAGAGTTATTCTTTCCAAAGAGCTGTCATTAAGCATATAAGTGGCAAACAGGGAAGTGATGTGTGAAAAAGTCATCAGTTTGCATGTAGAGCTGTTGAGATGTAAAGCATTAGCATGACACCATGCTTGGAAGTTGTCAAGATTCAATTGTAAGTCTGATTGGCATGAACTATCCCTATACTACTAGAACGTGCGGCAAATCATTGATAAACAATGTGAATAGCAAGGTGGCTTCCCTGTGGGACACCAGATGTGACCCTGAGGCTGTTGGATAGAACGTTTCTGAACAGAACCTTTTGAGTCCTGTCACTTAGATAGCTCGAAATCCACTTAAGAAGATCACTAGGAAACCCCATAGAATCCAGTTTCCTAACCAGAAGAAAATGATTGCCCGAGTCAAAAGCTTTACTGAAGTCCGTGTAAATAACATCGGTTTGGAAGTTACGTAGGAAGCCCCTAATAACAAATGAGGTAAGTTCCAAAAGATTAGTCGTGGTTGATCTCCGCCTCATAAAACCATGCTGAAATGGAGAAATTACGGATCTAAATAGGTGTTGCAAGTGGGGAGTAATTACATTCTCGAAAAGTTTGGGAATTGCCGATAACTTAGAGATTTCTCTATTTCAATAGACGTTGATGCACTATAGTTACTGGCATCCGATTTGCTACCTTTTTTGTGGAGAGGAATAACAAATAATTCCCTCCAAATAAGGGGAAATTCTAAAGATAAGGTAAACAATTTAAGAAGGTGGTGGGCGGGCGGTCGATGGCCTGCCGGAATGTCTGGGCGGGGCGGTCGATCGCAACCGTCTCGTCGGCTTTAGAGGACCCGAGTTGGCGCCCTCCGTAGCCGCATTGCCGTCCTCGATGGCGGAGCTATCGACGGTGATAGTTCGGTGTCTGACTCCTGGTGGCGTGATAGGGGCTTCTCTGGGAGTTTGGTTCTGTGTTTTTTGCTCCTGGTGGCCCGCTTATGGCTTCCTGGGAGTCTGGCTCCTGGTGGCCCGCTTGTGACTTCCCTGGGAGGCTGGCTCCTTGGCTAACTACTGGAGGCATGCTAAGGGCTTCCCTGGGAGTTCGTCGGAGACGTCGTGTCGTGAATGTTTTCCATGAGAATGTTCTGCGTGTGTGTATTTTCTGTGTCTGTGTTTTCAGTGAGTAAATTTTCCGTGAGTGTGATATCCGTGTTCGTGTTATCCGGGTGTATATTATCCGTTGCTGGGTTCTTCGGGTGTTGCGTCTCTGTGTGCCCTCGTCTTATCCGTGTGGCTTGGTTCTTCGGGAGTGCATCGTGTTCTCTGTGTATATATTCCTCTCAGTGCTCGTTTCGGGATTATCCTTCGTGTGTCTATTCACCGTGTGTATATTGTCCTCGGATTCTTCGGGTGCATAGTCTCTGTGTGTATTCGCAGTGCGGCAGGGCTCACATGGAGTATACGCGTAGCGTATACGATTTCCGCTCGAAAGCGGGGCACTTCCCGATAAAGCCGTTCTTCCGGATGCTAGATAGACCTATTACGGGTTATTTTCCGGGCTTTTATCCCTAACATCGTCCCAGCTCGGGCGCCACTTGTAACGAATCTCCAGCCAGGATTACACTCAGCCGTGGGAAGATTATACGCCAGTCCCGGCGCCAAAAGCGGCGCCAATAATATAATATTTAATATTCATTTAAATATTATGTCGAACACGTGAGCGGAGTCGAGCAATGGGGCGGGGGTGGTTTTCTCCGGATGGGCGCGGAGACTAGCTGTGGGCGGCGGTGCCGGATGGGCGCGACTGACCGGGCCCACGAGAATCTCTGCGGGTAGACGCGGCTGACCGGACCCGGAAATTCTTCGGATAGACGCGGAGACTAGCTACTGTAATGACTGTACCGAGCCGCCGCGAATGGAAAGCCAATCCACGCGTCTCGCGTACAAGCCGCTACGAGGGGCGAGTGGGGAACGAGGGGGAAGATAAAGAAAAGGAAATCCCCCAAATTCCCCATGTTCAAAAGGCTACAATTTATAGTTAATTAGAGTACAATTTATTTATTACTTAATTAATTTTAATATTATTTATAAAATTAATATCTCTTAATATAAATTCTACTGACTGTCCGTACCACTTGGAGGAGGGAAAGGGGGAAGGTAATTTTCCACTTACATTTGTCTACATTTGCGCGGCACGTGACGCGGGCGCGGGTCACGACGGCGTTGATGCGCGCGAGGCACGGAGAGTGCGCGACGGGAGTCTAGCGAGCGTGGTGGGGCGCTGCACATGGGCGGCAGGGCACGGATGGTGCGTAGGCACGGGTAGAGCACAGATTGTCTAAGGGCGGACGTGGCTCACGGGTGTTCATTTTGTTAAGCCGGTGCAGCGGGGCCTGTTCTCCGGCTTATCGTCTCCGTCGATATTCGCGGCGGGCGTACTAGGGCGGGGCATCACTACGGTAGCACTCGCGGAACTGGCGGCACGAGGCACAGCGGGCATTGGGATTTCGCGGACGGCTACCTACGGCAACGATCGGTGGCGGGACGGCAGCAAAGAAGAGGGCACGTGTTTAAGCCACCCTCGCGATCGGGGTGCACTCGCGGCGACGTCGCACCGCGGCCGACGGGAAAAAAATAGAAATTCCGGCATTTTATAGTACGGCGTAAACAACTTAATCTAACGGATTCTGCCTTGGTGGTCGCACTCGGGTGAGCTCTTGTAATCGATATATTGATAACAGTCTAGCTTCTCAGCTAGTTCTAGCTATGGTTTAAATATGGTTCACATAACTTTATTAATTCAGGAGCACGAGAGCAGCAAGTATTAAAAACAAACTTGATTTGCCGTAGTGTAACTGCTCTTCTTGAAACTTCACAATGGTTTTTTGCAGTGGATTCATAATGCAAGTGTAGCTTTCTATAAACTCCCACAACATAGAGGTAGCGTCGAAATTTGCATCATCCGTTTTATTTTCGATTGCTTCAATGTCACTTAAAACGTCCTTTGCTTTGTTCAATCGGTCGATAATTTCATATGTTGATCCTCACCTTGTGGGACAATCCAATTGGGGCAATTTCAGTTTACGAAACTCAAATGCCTCACGATAACCATTTGATGGCTTACAAATGTATTTCGCCATGTTGCGACATTGAAGTAAATAGCTTTTAATGTATGCCTTTTTGGAAACATAAAGTGCGCAAAGTTGTGCAGTATGTGCTGCACACCGGAATATTTGTATATTACTCACGTGCAATTCTTCTGCGGCCTCAAAATTCTCAATATTTGTAGTGTAGTCAATCCACTACCTCTGTGCATTAAGAATCAATATCAGAAAAATAACTTTGTGATCATATTTTTGCCGTTTTAATCATGTTAACTCCATTGTCTGATGTAATTGAAATAATTTGATTCAATCGGATGTTGTACTTCTCCAAAATAGCAATAATTTCTTTGGTCAGATTTTTTAGATTGCACTAGCGCCTATAAGTTCCAACATGCCTAAAATCCGGGATATAATTTTATCTTCATTAATAAATTGCGCACTAATTCCAAAAATGTTGTGGTTAAGCCGAGTTGCGCTATCTATTTTCGAAGACAGTAATCGGCCCTGCATTTCTTGTTGCATTTCGCTGCGTATGTTATCCGCCACATGTTTTATAATGTTTTTGCATTTACTGCCATTTAGCTTAAAGCTTTTACCGCTCTTTTCTGTAAGACCGTGATAAATCGGATCATATTTCGCATGTTTGCCGAATTTAAAACATTGAAAGGTACGCTTTTCTCTGTTACCAGTCCTATGTACGAACGAATTAATTGTTAATTTTAACTTTAATTATTTCTTTTCTGGATGGTGATATGTTTTCTGAGCACATGGACTCCTCGTCTTGATCATCGATTTTTATTTTGTGCACTCCCACAATATGTTTTTTTAAAATTAAATGTGCGATCCTTTTTTAAAGACCGATTGCATGATTTGCACTGCACTGTCGACCCATTGTCTTCAAAATATTTTAAAATATTAATTGTGTTCTTTCGTGAAGCCATGTTTACATTCGTGCGCTCTTATTAGAATTAAATCAGTACATGCCTACGAAAACCAAATATAGCGGCATAATTTGATATGTGGCAAAATTCGGCGAAATGAGAGCAACTACAAAAATGCTACGAGAGCGACTACGAGCAACTGTTTTGATTTTGTGCTTCTGTTTTCTGTGACAGGCCGAGAAATCTTTCTTCGCCGGTCCACGATAAGTTTTTCATCTGCCTTCCACTGTCGTTCCTATTGAAGTAAAACTGTTAAATATTTTTTTAAAAAATATACATAAAACATGTGCGCAAATTTGGCATTAAAAACGTTTTCAAAATTTTAAAATTTTTTTCTAAAAGCTTGCGAAGAAATGCAAATTTTAAAAACCCGTAATTTGTAATAATAAATATAATATTTTTTTAGCAACAGGTTTTAAAACCAAGGAATAATATATTTTGTACAAATAGTTTAAATAAGAATGTATGTATGGTACAGCGGCCGTACATTTTTTAAAGCAATATTTATTATTTATCTAGAAACCTGTGCAAGGTATTACAATTTGAATCAGAAAAAAACTTTTTAAAAAGATCAGCCGATTTGATCAGTCCACATCTCTACGTCCGTCCGTCGTTTTCTATGCGAATTAGACTGTGTAACTGAATATAAGCTGGTAAATTACCTTCTTTCTATTGCAGATGTATTTAAGTCAGAAAGGGAAAGATCGGAAGAACATATTATGCCAACTCAAGAACCAAACCGAAATTCTAACATAATAAAAAATTGGCATGTCTTAAATCAAAATATGTTAAATATATTGTGTATTTTTTTTCTAAAATTTTCGAATCGTTCCTATGGCAGCTATATGATATAGTAGTTCTGAGAACATTTTTATATAATCGATAAGCCCATTGTTTACACTAGCAAATGCTTATGGCCTTATGATACAGTAATGCAGTTTTCATTAATTAGAGACTTTATTAGAACCTTGAAAGAGACAACTATTTGTTATTTTTCTCGGATTTCGTTTGTAATTCGACTACGGTCACACCGACTTTAAAATGTAAACAGTAACAAATCTAATTATTTTCTGAAGTCCATGTCGAAGTACTCCTGACATAAAATTATACACCAACTCGACAAGTAGCCCAAGAGCGGAAATAATCATTAAAAAAACTTTAGCGATCTTCTATACCCTAATTTTTTTTCTTTTACCCGCGGGTCCCACGCCCATCTCCCGCCCAACTAACCGAGGGGCACGATCGCGTTCTATACGCGAGAGAAGAAAATAGATAATAGAACGACAAAAAGTTAGGATACAATTCGGGCTAATTCTACAAGCAATAAAGTTTTTAGTTTTGAAGGTTTTCAATGCCTTCTATACTGTTAAAGAGGCGATTGTAATTAGTAAATAAAACCCTAAAGGGTTCATGTACTTCAAACTCTCGCCTACAGTGGGTAACTACTAGAGGAGATGTTAGACGGGGAATATGGAAATTGAGCAGGCCTAGTAGATAGTGGCTCTCCACATCACCGTGTATTATTTTATGTAAAAAGACGACGCCAAGCATCGTCCTACGATTAGCTAGAGAAGGTAAGTTAATTAAGAGAAGTCAACTATAATAAGAACTATAATGTGCCAGATGTCACACTGAGGCTGTTGGATAGACAGTTTTTGAACAGAACCTTTAGAATCCTATCACTTAGATAACTCGAAATCTACTTAAGAAGATAACTAGAAAACCCCATTTAATCAAGTTTCCTAATCAAACGAAAATGATTATGAGAACGAAAATGAGCTTTACTGAAATTCGTGTAAATAACATCGGTTTAAAAGTTACGTTTTAAGCCCTTAATAACAAATGAGGTAAGTTCCAAAAGATTAGTCGTGGTCCCCCTATAGTTAATGGCATCCGATTTGCTACCTCTTTTGTGGAGAGGAATAACAAATGATTTCCTCCAAATAAGTCTGAGGATTCTAAAGACAACCTAAACAATTTAAGAAGGGTGCTACCCAGCGCCTCGGAACAATACCTAAGCACAGAGCCCGATATTCCATCGGGACCTGGTGAATAAACTGGCTTAACGCGTTGAAGATCTAGAATAACTGAGCTTTTATTTAAAATATGACTGAAAATTATGTTCGAACTGAGCAAAGCTCAACAAAAAGATCGTCTATTGTCTGATCAGAATTTGCTGTAGTATTCTTAAATGAAAGCGAGGAAGGATATAAATTGCGTTTACGTTTTACGTAACAGTACGACTTTACAACGAGTCAAATAAGTTTTATAACACTGAGCGTTAAGCATGTTAAAGTTAGACCAAACACTAAGATAAAAGGAAAAACTGTTTTTGACCTGGTGAGCTTATATTTATTTTAAAGCCTAGATTTTAAATTTTTTTTAGCGTGTTATCTCTTTGTTGAACCAGAGAGTTTTATTAGAGACCAACGGATAGGTTACCGGAACACATAAAGAGGAAAATGCCACTGTAAAAAATATCCACGGCGGTTGTAAAGATCGGACCATTTGAATTCTGATATTAGCCTCTGTCAGTCAGCATTACGGAAACACTTTGTTTATTCTTCAACCAGATGTAGTTTTTAAAGCTGTCCCAGTATCGATAGTCAACTCGAAAGTTGAATGGTAAGGATCTTCAGGCCTCGTCATTGGCGGAACTCTGATTAGGTTTACGCCTGCAGGATCGGATACAAAGATATGTCAAGCGAGCCGTTAATGAGGTCATGCTCTTCAGTAGTCTGAAGGACAGAGTCACCAAGAGTCAACGGCAATTAAAACTCCGCCACCACGCTGGGAAAGACGGTCCAATCTGTAAATTGTGTACTTACTCGGAAGAATTTCGGAGCAGACGATCTCCGGTTTCAACCGGGTTTCGGTAAAATTACCTAGGATGTGAAAAAAAAAACTATCAGAACACAGTTTAGAAAGCTTACTGCGTAAGTTGTAATGAAGTAGTTCGTTTTTTGGGACTGAAGGCGCAGCGGCTGACATTGCGGCTTGTGACGGCCTGGGTAGTTGTACTTCCACAGGTTTCTCTTGTTTCGAGCCTCGTACTTCTTGACTACAACGTGCTTGGGCCAGAAGTCACCCGAGCGAAAAGTGTCAAAGAGCTGGACATTTAACTTTAAAGATGATATGACTCTTGCATACGAAAATTTGAATTTTTCCACTTTAATATTTTTGGCTTCTATTTTGCCTTGTATATAGGCTAGTACATCTTCCGATGCGATATCAGGGGCAGGCCTCGAAACAAATATTGTTTTTGATGGTGGAACTGCTGTAAGGATCTTACGTAAGAGACTTTGTGTGCGAGCGCAGGAAATCACGAGAGCGAGAGAGCTATAAGTCGCTTAGCCGCAGCTAAAAGCTAACGACACTCATGCGGGGGAAAAAATCGGGATGAGAAGAAAAAAAAGAAGGATAAGAAAACCAAGCACTAATGTTTATTAAAACAATAAATTTCACAGAATAGTGCATGCACGCACGGTAGCAAAACGGTAAATATAATTACTGGTGATAATATTGAACTTAGAGGAAAATCAAATAAGCACAAAAAATTCGAACCGCAAAACAAAAACACGACCGTTCGCTAAGAAGTGAGAGCTCGAATGGATCTGTCTAAGGAAATCTTCAGATTTTCACGACCCTTCAGCAGCTGCAAAACTATAACATCATCGTTCTACGAAACACACTAGTGTGGAGCATTGTTGCCAACTCGGCTTTGCAGGAGCCAGTATTTTTCACTATTTTACAAAATAAATTAGAGCTATTTTTAATAACTAAATCAGATGTAAAAAATGAAGTGATTTTTAGACATTGTTCAGCTTTGAATTGTGAATTTTAATTGTGTACTTTAAATGACAAAATAGTGTTTTTCTTAGTTATTTTTAAGGTGTTTTGCCAACATTATGTGCTTATTACGAAATTCCAATATGATGTGTAATTCTAAGTTTTGCAAAATAGTGCTCTTACATAAGGACTCTGGAAGGAACAATCCGTTTAATGATTTGGCCACGTTTTCTGTCAAATGCCACGGTAGAACGGGTTTTTGAAATAAAAGGCAATTAAATACATTTATTCTTATTTTGAACATTAGGTATGCATACATTCGGATTATCAAATAAATGTCGATATTCATAACTAATTATTTTAGATACGGAATGCATTATGATTATGACTTACCAAGCAAATGGGCTCGGAGCATTGGTACTATGGAAGCAGACCATAGTGCAGACGAAGCCAATATAGAGCACATTTTGGAGACGTTAATAGAGGAATAAATATCATTAATTATTCTTATTAATATTAACGTAAGATGAATAAAAATATTAATTTAGCTGTGTTTTAAAAACGGCTATTTTTCTTCATATTTTTTTTAATTGTTTGCTATTTTCGGCTATTTTAGTTGGCCCATCTAGCTATAAACGACAACCGATAGTTGGCAACACTGATGTGGAGGGACAATCCACTTTACCATCAATCCACAATCCACTTCACCATCAATCCACCTGCCATCAGTCATAACATAATTTAATGGAACCCGAGTGGTTGCAATAAGAAAGATTGTCCGGATCAGGAGGCTATTTCCGATCGCACGGCCCTACGGGCGCTACAGCTGATTAATAAATCGACTTCCCCCGCCTTATTTTTGTACCCTTGCAGGGTATTATAATTTCTGTCAGAAGTTTGCATCGCAGTGAAGAAGACATCTCCGATCCTATAAAGTATATATATTTTTGATCAGCATCAACAATAGACTCTGCTACTATGTCCGCCTGTCCGTTTCTACGCAATCTAGTCCCTCACTTTTAAAGCTATCTAAATGAAGCTTTGCAGTTAACTTCTATATTCTCTCACTTGCACTAATTATATCCTTGCAGGGTACTATATTTTCAGTCAGAAGTTTGCAACGCAGTGAAGGAGACATCTCCGACCCTATAAAGTATATATATTCTTGATCAGCATCAACAGCCGAGTCGATCTTGCCGTCTGTCCGTCTGTCTGTCTGTCCGTCTCTGTGTCCGTTTCTACGCAAACTAGTCTCTCAGTTTTAAAGCTATCTAAATAAAACTTTGCAGTTAGCCGAATCGAACGACTATATCATATAGCTGCAATAGGAACGATCGGTAAATTTTTCGAAAAAAATTATAAGTTTGTCAGTTTTCAACATATTATCACCATATTTGAGATTTGGCCATATTTTATGCTTCCAAAATTTCGATTTAAATTTCATAGAAACAAGAAAGAAAGCTAACTTCGGCTCGCCGAAGTTTATATACCCTTGCAGATTGCAATTAAACTAGCAATTGAATTGAACTAAATTAAAAACGAAATTAAAAAATTATAATAATTAGCCGAATCTCAAATTTAATAAAAATATGTTGAAATAGCCATGTTGTGATTTTTTCTTTTATTTCTCTGATCTAAGGCAGCTATAGGACATAGTCGTCCGAAATCACAGTGGGCAGTAACATTGAAGCGGAAGAATGCTTTATTATTGTGGGTGGGTGGATGCTTTCATCGGAAGAAGCACGACCTTAGGTACGGGACGCTTGATGAGTCCCCGCGCAGTGCGTATGTCGACCACGCGGACATGGCAATCGGATCCTGGAAACGCCGCGTCAACCCTGCCTAATAGCTCATTGGACTGAAGGTTGTCCTCCTTGATGACTACCATATCCCCAGCGCGGAGATCTCTTGTAGGGGCTCGCCATTATTCCGCTTATGGAGCTCCTTGAGGTACTCTTCCTTCCATCGCATCCGAAATTGCTGTTGAAGAGCCTTCAGGTGCTGCCAGCGGGTAATAATGGACGTGGTATACCCCTTTATCTCGGGTTCAACCGTGGCGAGAAGTGGGCCTCCTACAAGAAAGTGCCCGGGTGTAAGAGCCAACAGGTCAACGGGGTCTTCGGACATTGGCACGAGCGCGCGCGAATTCAGGCATGCCTCGATCCTCGCCAGGAGAGTAGACAGCTCCTCAAAGGTGTATTTCCGCGTGGCTGTGGACTTGAAAAACAGGATCTTGAAGCTCTTGACGCCTGCCTCCCACAGGCCTCCCAGTAGGAGGAATTCCTCCCGGAGGAATTAAATGCCAGAGAAGCTGCTGGTGGCTGTAGGCACCAGTCACAGCTTTTTTCAGGTTTTCGAGAAAATCGTGGAAAAGTAGGTCAGCCGCCCCAACAAAAGTCTTTCCGTTGTCCGACTGCAATTGACGGGGGATCCTCTTCGGGACACGAAACGGACGAAAGCAGCAAGAAATTTCTCGGTCGTAAGGTCCGACGTAGGCTCTAAATGAAGAAGTGGAGAATCACACAAACACCAACACAACCCCTTTGTGATGAGACAGGCTCGTCCCGTGTAGTTTTTTATGTCGAAGGGACCGGCATAATCCATACCGGTAAACGTGAGTGTGCGCGAGAAGGTCGTCCGTTCCTTAGGTAGCTCTCCCATGAGTTGCTTCTGATTTCAGGTTGCCGTTCGTCATATTGGAGAAGTTCAGAGTTGGGTTCAGGTATTAAATCGGACTGGATGATGGCACTGGCCGCTTTTGGCTTAAGCAGCCCATCTCAGGGAAGAAGTTTCTGCGCTGAGTGACGGAAACTAGGAGACGTTCGGCCGACGTACGGCACCGATAAAAATAAACAAGGTCTCGCAACGCCTTTTTGAGTTTGGAAAAACGTTCCAGAACATCTTCGGGGGCGCCTTTTTGACATGGACCTTGATTGTTCGCTTCTCGAGTTCAGTCACGCGGGCGTCATTTCCTTGAGTGGGCCAATCGCTGCGAGACCTTTGCATCCAGGCAGGACCGTGCCACCATAGCTGGCTATCCGTAAGGTATTGATGAGTCACCCCCCGCCTAGCAAGATCTGCAGGTTTCCGCTCGGAGCGGAACTGGGTGAACTGTGTGATCTTGGTCACCCGGTTGTCCACTGACACGCCGGCTTATGCAGCCAAGCGAGGACAATCGTTGAGTCCGTCCAGCGGCCGCGGGCCCTGGCATCTTTGGAAGGACGGCGGGGGCCATTTCAGACAACAACAAGGCACCGCACCGCTCTAGCCGCGGGAGCTACGCCTTCTGTGAAGCGTCGCAGAACCCATGGTGCTCGATCTTTAGGTGTGGTCGGAACGCAACCTATCGAGGAATAAGAATTTGATCGAGCACGGAGTAGTTGTTCAGGAAGTCAACCCATGGCTGACAGAAATCTTGAGGGAGGGCGTCTTCGCCCGGGCAATGAAAGAGGCGAGCCATCCTGCTGGATCAAAAATTTAGCAATTTGGAAGAGGACTTCGCGCTTGGTGAAAAACAATCCTGAAGTCAATTATGGTGGGATAAAAAATAACTTATCAGAGCAGCAGATTCCCTGCCAACTTCGGAAGAACGTAAGTTGCAGTATCTAATTATAGCCCGAGGCTATAATGGGGCACCGGACACGACCCATACAAAAACGGTGCTTTGGGCCACTGGCAGCCCGTCCTGAATTCTTAAGAAGCATTGTGACGCGTGTCGCGTACTTATATAGAAACTAAGAATAATGTAATTAGCAAGCGAAGGAATAGACGTTGATGCACTAAACGACTTTGATGATGTTCGGACAAAATATGCCACTTTGGTGATTCTTTTTCATTGACTTCTCCAGTTCAGAAACCGGATCGTTAATCGGAATGTTTTTGGCTAATCCAAATTTACGCCAAAAATCTATTCCGAGGTATATTTCTTGTTAAAGACCTGGGATAATATTTTTATTATTATTATAGACGTTAATGCATTACGGTCAGTACACTCAAGTGGCCCTTATGAAACCAGGCACGTGCCTGTTGGGGTTAGGTATTAGTAGTCGCGATGGAAAATATAGAAAAGAATACGAGGAAATAAACTACTGGCGTGCTGCCTGAATGTTTGCTTGCATGCGTACTAAGTGTGTTAGGATTAAAGTTTTTAGTTTAGGAAGACTATCTACATGTGAAATTATTGAATACAAATCATTATAACTTGAACACAGTACTCTAAAGGGTTCATGCAGTTCAAATGAGGTTCTACAATGGCGCAAAACTAAGGGTATATACGACCTAGTGTTTCTACTCGGTACGTGGAAATGGAGCTGACCTAACAAGTCAGTACTTTCCACGTCGCCGTGAATTAGGTTATAAATAAAAGTAATGCCTAGCATAATTCTGCGATTGGCTAAGTTAATTAGGAGAAGTCTACTATGATAGGATGGTAATCTCTGTT
The DNA here is from genome assembly GCA_008042515.1 of Drosophila truncata. NCBI lineage: Eukaryota > Metazoa > Arthropoda > Insecta > Diptera > Drosophilidae > Drosophila > Drosophila truncata. The sequence goes on along the minus strand of VNJQ01006187.1, from coordinate 1,474 downwards.
CAGCATCCCAGTTTAAGCCGCGTAAAGCAAAAAGCAAAAAGTTCTTTTGAACCGATTCAATGCGTTTACTTTGGACCCCATACTGTGGGCTCCAAACGCAAGATCCATATTCTAAGATAGGACGAACTAATGAAATATATAAAGTTTTAATAACGTATGGGTCATCGAATTCTTTCGACCACCGTTTAAAAAATCCCAGCAAACTCCTGGCTTTATTTACCATGCACGAAATATGATCGATAAGCTTGCATTTAAAGCCATTTAAGTTTAGTAAGATTACGTGGCACCAAGTTTGGAAGTTATCAAGATCTGTTTGTAAATCAGACTGGCAAGCGACGTCCTTATATTGCACACAAAGCTTAACATCATCCGCGTACATAAGTACTCTAGAGTTAGTTAAAACTTCGGGCAGATCGTTAATAAATAATGTAAACAACAAGGGACCCAAATGGCTCCCTTGTGGGACACCTAAGGTGACCCTGAGAATATTAGATACGTAATTTTTAAAGAGGACTTTTTGCGTCCTGCCAGTCAGATAACTAGAGATCCACCTAAGAAGATCAATAGGAAATCCCATTAAATCGAGTTTCCTGAGAAGAAGAGAATGATTAACGGAATCAAATGCTTTGCTGAAGTCAGTATAAATTACATCTGTTTAAAGGTTATTATGGAAGCCCCTTATAATGAAGGAAGTGAGCTCCAAAAGGTTCGTAGTTGTTGACCGTCGCTTAATAAATCCATGCTGACATGGAGAAATTACTGATCTACAAAGGTGCTGCAAATGTGGAGTAATAATATTTTCAAAAAGCTTAGGGATGGCCGATAACTTAGAGATTCCTCTATAGTTGTTGGCCATCGATTTGTTACCTTTTTTGTGGAGAGGAATAACAAATGATTCCTTCCAAATAAGGGGAAAGTGCGAGGTTTCTAAGGATAAGGTAAACAATTTAAGAAGGGGAGAGCACAGGGCATCAGCACAATACCTAAGCACACAGCCAGGTATTCCGTCGGGACCCGGCAAATAAACTGGCTTAACACGATGAAGATCTAAGAGAAGAGAGCTTTCATTTAAACTTGGACTGAAAATTAGGTTCGATTTGGGCATGTTGTAAGAATATGTCAGATTTAAGTCAGTGGTAGTAGAGTAAGTTGTTTGAAAAAACTGGGCAAAAAGATCGGCAATTGCCTGATCATCATTTACGCTTGCATTTTCAAAAGACAGCGAGGAAGGATGCGTTAATGGTTTACGTTTAGTGTTAACAAACTTATAAAACTGTTTAGGATCCTGTGAAAATTGGACCCTACAACGAGTTAAATAGTTTTTGTAACACTGCGCGTTCAGCACGGAAAAGTTTGACCGAGCCAATATATATTTAGAGAGGACAGTGCGAGAACCGGTTTTTTTAAATTTAGCGTACAGCCTGGACTTTACATTTTTTAGGCGACTCAATTCTTTTGTAAACCAAGGGGGCTT
>VNJQ01006184.1:0-13812 GCA_008042515.1 Drosophila truncata | reverse complement strand
AAAATATACCCAAATATACACAAATATACCCAAATATACCAAAATATACCAAAATATACCATTTTCAATTTTTTGGAAATATTTTTTGAATTTTTGGTATTTTTTTTTAAATTTTTTATTTTTTTTTTAAGTTTTTGAAATTTTTTTTTTTGAAATTTTTTGGGAAAATTTTTTGAAATTTGTTGAGAAAATTTTTTAAAATTTTTGGGAAAATTTTTTGAAATTTTTGGGGAAATTTTTTGAAATTTTTTGAGAAAATTTTTTAAAATTTTTTGAGAAAATTTTTTAAAATTTTTTGAGAAAATTTTTTAAAATTTTTGGGAAAATTTTTTAAAATTTTTGGGAAAACTTTTTGAATTTTTTGGGAAATTTTTTTAAATTTTTGTTTGGAAATTTTTCTAGATTTTTTTTGGAAAAATTTTTGTTTTGAGAAATTTTTTTAATTTTTTTTGAATTTTTTTGTTGAAATATTTGGGAAAATTTTATGACATTTTTTGGGAAAATTTTTTAAATTTTTTTTTGGGAAAATTTTGTGAATTTTTTTGGGAAAATTTTTGAATTTTTTTGGGAAAATTTTTGAAATTTTTTAAATTTTTTGGGAAAATTTGTTGAAATTTTTGGGAAATTTTCTGGGCAATTTTTTTTTAAATTTTTTGAATTGTTAGGGAATTATTTTTGAGATTTTTTTTTTCATTTTTTTTTTGAAAATTTTTTTTTCAATTTTTTGGAAATATTTTTGATGGTAATTTTTTTTTTTGAAATTTTTTGAATTTTTTTGGGAAAATTTTTTTTAAATTTTTTTTGGGAAAATTTGGTGAATTTTTTTTGGAAAATTTTTTAAATTTTTTTGGATATTTTTTTTTATTTTTTTTTGATTTTTTTTAATTTTTTGGAAATTTTTTTTTTATTTTTTGGTATTTTTTTTAAATATGTTGGGAAAATTTTTAAAATTTGTTTTTGTTTTTTTTGGAAATTTTTGGGAAAATTTTTGGGAAATTTTTTTAAAAATTTTTGGGAAAATTTTTTGAATTTTTTGTGGGAAAATTTTTTGAAATTTTTGGGAAAATTTTTTTGAAATTTTTTGAGAAAATTTTTTAAAACTTTTAGGAAAATTTTTTAAAATTTTTGGGAAAATTTTTTGAAATTTTTCGGAAAACTTTTTGAATTTCTTGGGAAATTTTTTTAAATTTTTTTTTGGAAATTTTTATAGATTTTTTTTGGAAAAATTTTTGTTTTGGGAAATTTTTTGACATTTTTTGGGAAAATTTTTTAATTTTTTTTTGGGAAAATTTGGTGAATTTTTTTTGGAAAATTTTTAAAATTTTTTTGGATATTTTTTTTTATTTTTTTTTGATTTTTTTTTAATTTTTTGGAAATTTTTTTTTTATTTTTTGGTATTTTTTTTAAATATGTTGGGAAAATTTTTAAAATTTGTTTTTGTTTTTTTTTTTTGGAAATTTTTGGGAAATTTTTTTGAATTTTTTTTGGGAAAATTTTTTGAAATTTTTGGGAAAATTTTTTGAGAAAATTTTTTAAAACTTTTGGGAAAATTTTTTACAATTTTTGGGAAATTTTTTTAAAATTTTTGGGAAAATTTTTTAAAATTTTTGGGAAAACTTTTTGAATTTTTTGGGAAAATTTTTTAAATTTTTTTTGGGAAAATTTTTTAATTTTTTTTGGGAAAATTTTGTGAAATTTTTTGGGAAAATTTTTTGAAATTTTTGGGAAAATTTGTTGAAATTTTTGGGAAAATTTGTTGAAATTTTTGGGAAAAATTTTTGAATTTTTTGGAAAATTTTCTGGGCAATTTTTTTTTTAATTTTTTGAATTGTTTGGGAATTATTTTTGGGATTTTTTTTTTTTCAATTTTTTTTTAACATTTTTTTCAAATTTTTGGAAATATATTTGATTTTTTGGTAATTTGTTTTTAAATTTTTTATTTTTATTTTTTAAGTTTTTGAAATTTTTGGGAAATTTTTTTGAAATTTTTGGGAAAATTTTTTTGAAGTTTTTGGGAAATTTTTCTGAAATTTTTGGGAAAATTTTTCGAAATTTTGTTGGAAAATTTTTGGAAATTTTTCCAGTTTTTTTGTTTTTTTTTTTGGAAAAATTTTGGAATTTTTTTTTTAAATTTTTTGGATATATTTTTCAAATTTCAAATTTCTTGAATTTTTTTGAGAAATTTCCTAGGAAATTTTTAATTTTTTTTGCAATTTTTTTTTTGAAATTTTTTAGAAATTTTTTTTTGATTTTTTTTGGAAAATTTTTTTAGATTTTTTCCGGATTTTTTGTTGAAATTTTTGGGAATTTTTTTTTGATTTTTTTTGGGAAATTTTTTTTAATTTTTTGGGAAAATTTTTTTTGAATTTTTTTTTTTAATTTTTTGGAAATATTTTTTATTTTTTGGTATTTTTTTTAAATGTTTTAATTTCTTTTTTGAAAATTTTTTGAAATTTTTTTTTAAATATGTTAGGAAAATTTTTAAAATTTGTTGGATTTTTTTTTTTGAAATTTGGATTTTTTTTTAATTTTTCTGGAAAAGTTTTTTTTGAATTTTTTTCTGAAATTTTATGTTGAAATTTTTGGGAAAATTTTTTGATTTTTTTTGGGGAATTTTTTTGAATTTTTTTGGATAATTTTTTTGGATAATTATTTGAAATTTTTTTGGAAATATTTATTATTTTTTGGTATTTTTTTTTTTAAATATGTTAGGAAAATTTTTAAATTTTTTTGTTTTTGTTTTTTTTTTGAACATTTTTTTGGAAATATTTTTGATTTTTTGGTAATTTTTATAAAAATTTTTTAATTTTTTTTTAATTTTTTTAAAATTTGTTGAAATTTTTGGGAAATTTTTTTGAAATTTTTGGGAAAATTTTGTTAGAAATTTTTTTTTTTATTTTTTTTTTTAATTTTTTTTTCAATTTTTTGGAAACATTTTTGATTTTTTGGTAATTTTTTTAAAATTTTTTTTGAAAGTATTTGAAATTTTTGGGAATTTTTTTTTAATTTTTTTTGGGAAAATTTTTTGGGAAATTTTTCGGGAAAATTTTTTGGGAATTTTTTCCAGATTTTTTTTATTCTTTTTTGGAAAAATGTTTTGAAATTTTTGGGAAAATTTTTTGAAATTTTTGGGGAATTTTCTGGGCCATTTTTTTTTAAATTTTTTGAATTGTTTGGGAATTATTTTTGGGATTTTTTTTTTGAACATTTTTTTAAATTTTTTGGAAATATTTTTGATTTTTTGGTAATTTGTTTTAAAATTTTTTTTTTTTTAAGTTTTTGAAATTTTTGGGATTTTTTTTTTAAATTTTTGGGAATTTTTTTTTTAAATTTTTGGGAAAAATTTTTGAAATTTTTGGGAAAATTTTTTGAATTTTTTTGGGAAAATTTTTTTAAATTTTTTTTGGGAAAATTTGGTGAATTTTTTTTGGATAATTTTTTTGATTTTTTTTGGAATTTTTTTTTTTAATTTCTTGGAAATATTTTTTTTTTTTTTTGGTATTTTTTTTAAATATGTTGTTTTTGTTTTTTTTTGGAAATTTTTTTTAAATTTTTGAGAAATTTTTTTGAAATTTTTGTGAAAATTATTTGTATTTTTTTTCTTGATTTTTTTTTGGAATTTTTTTTTTCAATTTTTTGGAAATATTTTTGATTTTTTGGTATTTTTTTTTTTTAATTTTTTATATTTTTTTTTTAATTTTTTGGGAAATTTTTGAAATTTTTGGGAAAAATTTTTTCAGAAATTTTTTTTTGATTTTTTTTTTGAAACTTTTTTTCAAATTTTGGAAATATTTTTGAATTTTTGGTATTTTTTTTAATTTTTTATTTTTTTAAGTTTTTGAAATTTTTGGGAAATTTTTTGGAAAATTTTTTTAATTTTTTTTGGGAAATTTTTCGGGAAAATTTTTTGGGAAATTTTTCGGGAAAATTTTTTTGAAAATTTTTTAAAATTTTTGGGAATTTTTTTTTAAATTTTTGGGAAAATTTTTTGAATTTTTTTGGGAAATTTTTTTGAAATTTTTTGAAATTTTTGGGAAATTTTTTTAGAATTTTTTTTTGTTGTTTTTTAATTTTTTTTTCAATTTTTTGGAAATATTTTTGATTTTTTGGTAATATTTTATTTTTTTTTTAAATTTTTTGAATTTTTTTTTGAATTTTTTTGTTGAAATTTTTGGGAAAATTTTTTAAAAATTTTGTTGGGAAAATTTGGTGAATTTTTATTGGAAAAATTTGGTGAATTTTTTTTTGGAAAAATTTTTTAATATTTTTTGGATAATTTTTTTGATTTTTTTTGGAATTTTTTTTTTTAATTTTTTGAAAATATTTTTTTATTTTTTGGTATTTTTTTAAATATGTTGGGAAAATTTTTAAAATTTGTTTTTGTTTTTTTTGGAAATTTTTGGGAAATTTTTTTTATATTTTTGAATATTTTTTTTTGATTATTTTTTTGAATTTTTTTTGTTTTTGTTTTTTTTTGGAAATTTTTGGGAAATTTTTTTATATTTTTGAATATTTTTTGGAATTTTTTTTTCAATTTTTTGGAAATATTTTTGATTTTTTGGTAATTTTTTTTTAAATTTTGTATATTTTTTTATTTTTTTTTTTTAATTTTTTTTGAATTTTTTTTTGAAATTTTTGGGAATTTTTTTTTTAATTTTTTTGACAAATTTTTTTAAAATTTTTGGGAAATTTTTTTAAAATTTTTGGGAAATTTTTTTAAAATTTTTGGGAAATTTTTTTAAAATTTTTGAGAAACCTTTTTGTATTTTTTGGGAAAATTTTTTAAATTTTTTTAAAATTTTTGGGAAATTTTTTTGAAATTTTTGGAAAACTTTTTGAATTTTTTGTGAAATTTTTTTTAATTTTTTTTGGAAATTTTTTTAGATTTTTTTTGGAAAAATTTTTGTTTTGGGAAAATTTTTTGAATTTTTTTTTAAATTTTTTGTTGAAATATTTGGGAAAATTTTATGACATTTTTTGGGAAAATTTTTTAAATTTTTTGGGGTAAATTTTTTAAATTTTTTTTTGGGAAAATTTTGTGAAATTTTTTGAAATTTTTTTTTGGAAATTTTTCTAAATTTTTTTTTTGGAAAAATTTTGGAAAAATTTTTGTTTTGGGAAATTTTTTTTGAAATTTTTTGTTGAAATATTTGGGAAAATTTTATGACATTTTTTGGGAAAATTTTTTGGGAAATTTTTTTAAATTTTTTTTTGGGAAAATTTTGTGAAATTTTTTGGGAAAATTTTTTGAAATTTTTGGGAAAATTTGTTGAAATTTTTGGGAAAATTTTTTGAATTTTTTGGGAAATTTTCTGGGCTATTTTTTTAATAAATTTTTTGAATTGTTAGGGAATTATTTTTGGGATTTTTTTTTCAATTTTTTTTTTGAAATTTTTTTTTTTAATTTTTTGGAAATATTTTTGATTTTTTGGTAATGTTTTTTTATTTTTTAATTTTTTATTTTTTGAAAATTTTGTGAAATTTTTTTGGAAAATTTTTTGAAATTTTTGGGAAAATTTTTTGAATGTTTTGAGAAATTTTTTTAAAATTTTTGGGAAAATTTGTTGAAATTTTTGGGAAAATTTTTGGGAAAATTTTATTGAAATTTTTGGGAAAATTTTTTTAAAATTTTTTTTTTGAATTTTTTTCAATTTTTTGGAAATTTTTTTTGATTTTTTTGGAAATTTTTTTTGATTTTTTTGGAAATTTTTTTTGATTTTTTTGGAAATTTTTTTTTTCATTTTTTTTTGAAATATTTTTTGGTAATTTTTTATTTTTTTTTTTTAATTTTTTGAAATTTTTTGAAATTTTTAGAATTTTTTTTTTAAATTTTTTTAAAATTTTTTGAAATTTTTGGGAAAATATTTTTAAAATTTTTTTTGGATTTTTTTTTCAAATTTTTTAAAATTTTTTTTGGGAAAATTTTGGGGATTTTTTGATTATTTTTTGATTTTTGGTAATTTTTTATTTTTTTTTTTTGAATTTTTTTGAAATTTTTAGAATTTTTCAATTTTTTGGAAATATTTTTGATTTTTTGGTAATTTTTTTTTTAAATTTTTTATTTTTTGGAAATTTTTTGGAAATATTTTTTTTTTTTTGATTTTTTTTTTCAAATTTTTTTTGGGAAAATTTTGGGGATTTCTTGATTATTTTTTGATTTTTGGTAATTTTTTTTTTGAATTTTTTTGAAATTTTTAGAATTTTTCAATTTTTTGGAAATATTTTTGATTTTTTGGTAATTTTTTTTTTAATTTTTTATTTTTTGGAAATTTTTTGAAAATATTTTGGATTTTTTGGTTATTTTTTTTTTAATTTTTTATTTTTTGAAAATTTTTTGAAATTTTTGGGAAAATTTTTTTAGAAATTTTTTTTCAATTTTTTTGAATTTTTTTTTTCAATTTTTTTGGAAATATTTTTGATTTTTTGGTATTTTTTTTAAATTTTTTATTTTTTTTTTGAAAGTTTTTGGAAATTTTATTTTGATTTTTTTTGGAATTTTTTTTTTATTTTTTTTTGAAATTTTTTTTTTTCAATTTTTTGGATTTTTTTTTCAATTTTTTTGAAATATTTTTGATTTTTTGGCAATTTTTTTTTTAAATTTTTTGAAATTTTTAGAATTTTTTTTTTAAATTTTTTGTTGAATTTTTTTTGGGAAATTTTTTTTTTTAATTTTTTTGGGAAAATTTGGTGAATTTTTTTTTGGAAAATTTTTTTCCATTTTTTGGAAATATTTTTGATTTTTAGGAATTTTTTTTTTAATTTTTTTATTTTTTGGAAATTTTTTTTTAAATTTTTTGGAAATATTTTTGATTTTTTGGTAATTTTTTATTTTTTGAAAATTTTTTGAAATTTTTGGGTACATTTTTTTAGAATTTTTTTTTTTAATTTTTTTTTAATTTTTTGGAAATTTTTTTTTTGAAATTTTCTAGATTTTTTTTGAAAAATTTTTGTTTTGGGAAAATTTTTTGAATTTTTTTTTAAATTTTATGTTGAAATATTTGGGAAAATTTTATGAAATTTTTTGGGAAAATTTTGTGAAATTTTTTGGAAATTTTTTTTGAAATTTTTGTGAAATTTTATAAGAAAATTTTTTGAAATTTTTTTAAAATTTTTTGAAATTTTTGGGAAAATTTTTTGAATTTGTTTTTCAAATTTTTTTTTGGGAAAATTTTGGGGATTTTTTTTTCAATTTTTTTTTTGAATTTTTTTTTCAATTTTTTGGAAATATTTTTGATATTTTGATAATTTTTTTTTAAATTTTTTATTTTTTGGAAATTTTTTTTTTGAATTTTTTGGAAATATTTTTGATTTTTTGGTAATTTTTTTTTTTAATTTTTTATTTTTTGAAAATTTTTTGAAATTTTTGGGAAATTTTTTTTAGAAATTTTTTTTTTAATTTTTTTTCAATTTTTTTGAATTTTTTTTAAATTTTTTTTTGGAAATATTTTTGATTTTTTGGTATTTGTTTTAAATTTTTTATTTTTGTTTTGAAAGTTTTTGGAAATTTTTTTTGATTTTTTTTTGAATTTTTTTTTGATTTTTTTTGGAAATTTTTTTTTTAAATTTTTTGGATTTTTTTTTTCAATTTTTTTTGAAATATTTTTGATTTTTTGGTAATTTTTTTTTGAAATTTGTTGAAATTTTAAGAATTTTTTTTTGAAATTTTTTGTTGAATTTTTTTTGGGAAATTTTTTTTTTAATTTTTTTTGGGAAAATTTGGTGAATTTTTTTTGGGAAAATTTTTTTCCATTTTTTGGAAATATTTTTGATTTTTTGGAAAATTTTTTTTTTTTTTAATTTTTTTATTTTTTGGAAATTTTTTTTAAAATTTTTTGGAAATATTTTTGATATTTTGGTAATTTTTTTTTTTAATTTTTTATTTTCTTGAAAATTTTTTGAAATTTTTGGGTAAATTTTTTAGAATTTTTTTTTTGAATTTTTTGTTAAATTTTTTGGAATTTTTTTTTTTCAATTTTTTTGGAAATATTTTTGATTTTTTGGTATTTTTTTTTAATTTTTTATTTTTTTTTTTGAAAGTTTTTGAAATTTTTGGGAAATTTTTTGGAAATTTTTTTTTGAATTTTTTTGGGAAAATTTTTTGATTTTTTTTTTGGAAATTTTCTAGTTTTTTTTTGAAAAAATTTTTGTTTTGGGAAAATTTTTTGAATTTTTTTTTTTAAATTTTATGTTGAAATATTTGGGAAAATTTTATGAATTTTTTTGGGAAAATTTTGTGAAATTTTTTCAGAAAATGTTTTAAAATTTTTGGGAAATTTTTTTAAAATTTTTGGGAAAATTTTTTGATTTTTTTTTGAGATTTTTTTTTTAATTTTTTGTAAATTTTTTTGGAAATATTTTTGATTTTTTGGTAATTTTTTTTTTAATTTTTTATTTTTTTTTTTTAATTTTTTGAAATTTTTAGGAATATTTTTAAAGATTTTTTTTTTATTTTTTTTGGAATTTTTTTTTTCAATTTTTTTGGAATAATTTTTGATTTTTTGGTATTTTTTTTTTAAATTTTTTTTTTATTTTTTGGGAAAATTTTTTTGTAATTGTTTTGAATTTTTTGGGAAAATTTTTTGAATTTTTTTGAAATTTTTTGTTGAAATATTTGGGAATATTTTATGAAATTTTTTGGGAAATTATTAAAAAAATTTTTTTTTTTTTAAATTTTGTGAAATTTTTTGGGAAATTTTTTTGAAATTTTTGGGAAAATTTTTTGAATGTTTTGAGAAAATTTTTTAAAATTTTTGGGAAAATTTTTTGAAATTTTTGGGAAAATTTTTTGAAATTTTTGGGAAAATTTTTTGAAATTTTTGGGAAAATTTTTTTGATTTTTTGGGAAATTTACTGGGCAATTTTTTTTTTAATTTTTTGAATTGTTAGAAAATTATTTTTGGGATTTTTTTATTCAATTTTTTTGGAATTTTTTTTTTATTTTTGTTTGGAAATTTTTTTTTAATTTTTTTTTTAAGTTTTTGAAATTTTTGGGTTTTTTTGGAAATTTTTTTTTTGAATTTTTTTTTTTATTTTTTTTTGGAAAAATTTTTGTTTTGGGAAAATTTTTTGAATTTTTGGGATTTTTTTTTGAATTTTTTGGGAAAATTTTTTTTGGAAAAATTTTTGTTTTGGGAAAATGTTTTGAATTTTTTTTTAAATTTTATGTTAAAATATTTGGGAAAATTTTATGAAATTTTTTGGGAAAATTTTGTAAAATTTTTTGAGAAAATTTTTTGAAATTTTTGGGAAAATTTTTTGAAATTTTTGGGAAAATTTTTTGAAATTTTTGGGAAAATTTTTTAAAATTGTTGGGAAAATTTGTTGAAATTTTTGGGAAAATTTTTTAAATTTTTTTTGGGAAAATTTTATGAAATTTTTTTTGGAATTTTTTTTGAATTTTTTTTTGAAATTTTTTGTTGAAATTTTTGGGAAACTTTTTTAATTTTTTTTGGCAATTTTTTTTTTAAATTTTTTTGGGAAAATTTTGTGAATTTTTTTTGGGAAAATTTTGTGAAATTTTTTGGGAAAATTTTTTGAAATTTTTGGGAAAATTTTTTGAAATTTTTGGGAACATTTTTTGAAATTTTTGGGAAATTTTTTTTGAAATTTTTGAGAAAATTTTTTGAAATTTTTGGGAAATTTTTTTTTTATTTTTGTTTGAAAATTCTTTTCGTTTTAATTTTTTATTTTTTTTTTAAGATTTTGAATTTTTTTTTTAAATTTTTTGGAAAATGTTTTGGAAAATTTTTTGGAAAAATTTTTTTGAAATTTTTTTTGGGAAAATTTTTTGAATTTTTTGGGAAATTTTTTGAATTGTTTGGGAATTATTTTTGGGATTTTTTTAAAAATTTTTTTTTAAAAATGTTAAAGAAATGTTTAATTTTTTTATTTTTTTTTTGGATTTTTTTCCCGGGAAAATTTTTGCCATTTTTTTTTTGAAATTTTTTTTTGGGAAAATTTTTTGAAATTTTTTTGAAATTTTTTGTAGAAATTTTTGGGAAAATTTTTTTAAATTTTTTTTTGGGAAAATTTTTTTAAATTTTTTTTTGGGAAAATTTTTAGAAATTTTTTTGGAAAAAGTTTTTGAAATTTTTGGGAAATTTTTTTGAAATTTTTGGGAAAATTTTTTGAAATTTTTTTGGGAAAATTTTGTGAAATTTTTATTTTTTTTAAAATTTTCTTTGGAATTTTTTTTTCCAAAATTTTTTTTGAAATTTTTTTGAATTTTTTTTTGGGGAATTTTTTCCCATTTTTGGAAATATTTTTGATTTTTTGGTAATTTTTTTTTAAATTTTTATTTTTTTTTGAAATTTTTTGAAAATTTTTTGTGATTTTTTTTTTGAAAATTATTTCAATTTTTTGGAAATATTTTTTGATTTTTTGGTAATTTTTTTTTTTAATTTTGTATTTTTTTTTTGAAAGTTTTTTGAATTTTTTTTGGTAATTTTTTGAAATTTTTTGGAAATTTTTTTTTTATATTTTTCCATGTTTTTTTTTGATTTTTTTTTTGAAAAATTTTTGTTTTGGGAAAATTTTTAGAATTTTTTTTGGGAAATTTTTTTTTTTGGAAAATTTTTTTGCCAATTTTTTTTGGAAAATTTTTGGAAATTTTTTGATTTTTTTTTGGAAAATTATTTCAATTTTTTGGAAATATTTTTGATTTTTTGGTAATTTTTTTTTAAAACTTTGTATTTTTTTTGAAAGTTTTTTGAAATTTGTTTTAAAATTAGGAACATTTTTAAAATTTGTTGGATTTTTTTTTTTTTTTGAAATTTGTTTTTTTTGAAATTTTCTGGGAATTTTTTTTAATTTATTAGGAAAATTTTTTTAATTTTTTAAGAAATTTTTTTAAATTGTTTAGGATTTTTTTAAATTTTTTTTGGAAAAAATTTTTGTGATTTTTTTTTGAAATTTTTAATGGGAACATTTTTTTAAATTTTTTAATTTTATTTTGGAAATTTTGTTTGGGAAAATTTTTTTAAATTTTTTGAAAAATTTTTTGAAATTTGTTAGGAAATTTTTTTAAATTTGTTAGGACAATTTTTTAAATTTTTTAGGAAAATTTTTAAATTTTTTAAATTTTTGTAGGAAAATTGTTTGTAAAAAATTTATTTTTAGAAAATTTTTCAATTTTTTTTTTGGTAATTTTTTTTTTAATTTTTTTGAATTTTTTAGGAAATTTTTTTAAATTTTTTTTGCGAAATTTGTTTATATTTAAAATTTTTTTTTTTAATTTTTTTTTGGAAAGTTTTTTTGGGAAATTCTTTTGAAAATTTTTTTTGGGAAATTTGTTGAAATTTTTGGAATTTTTTTTGGATAATTTTTGGAAAAAAATTTTTTTTTGAAAATTTTGTTGGGATTTTTTTTTTAATTTTTTAAATTTTTTTTTGAATTTTTTTGGGAACATTTTTTGGGAAATTTTTTTGATTTGGATTGGAAAATAAAATTTTTTGGGAAATTTTTTGGAAATTTTTTGGGAAAATTTTTTGAATAGCTTGAAATTTTTTGAATTTTAATTTTTGGAAATTTTGAATTTTTTGATTTTTTAAATTAAAAAAAAATGTTTTTTAATTTTTTGGGCAATTTTTTGTAAAATTTTGTGGGATTTTTAAAAATTTTGTTGGGAATTTGAATTTTTTTAAAATTTTTTTAGGAAAATTTTTTGGGACATTTTTATTGATTTGGGTTTGAAAATTTAATTTTTTTAAAAATTTTTTTTTGTAATTTGTTAAGAAAATTTTTTTAATTTTTGTAGGAAATTTTTTTTAATATTTTAGGTAATTTTTTAATTTTTTTTTGGAAAAAATTATTGGGATTTTTTTTTAAATTTTTTTTGGGAACATATTTTTAAATTTTTTAAATTTTTTTTGGAATTTTTTTTTTTGGGAAAATTTTTGAAATTTTTTTGAAAAATTGTATGGGAATTTTTTTTTGATTTTTATGAATTTGTTTTTCTTTTTTTTTTTGGGATTTTTTTGAATTTTTTTTTTGAAAAACTTTTTACATTTTTTAGGAAAATTTTTAAAATTTTTTAGGAAAATTTTTAAAATTTTTTAGGAAAAGTTTTTAAGTTTTTTAGGAAATTTTTTTTAATTTTTGTACGAAAATTGTTTGTAAAAAGATTATTTTTATAAAAATTTTTTATTTTTATTTGAAAATTTTTTTTGGAAATTTTTTTTTGAATTTTTTTGTGAAATTATTTGGATTTTTTTTGTTTTTTTTTTTGGTAAACTTTTTTGAAATTTTTTGGAATTTTTTTTTTAATTTTTGTACGAAAATTGTTTGTAAAAAATTTATTTTTATAAAAATTTTTTATTTTTATTTGAAAATTTTTTTTGGAAATTTTTTTAAATTTTTTTTTGAAATTTTTGGTGAAATTATTTGGATTTTTTTGTTTTTTTTTTTGGTAAACTTTTTTGAAATTTTTTGGAATTTTTTTTCGTAATTTTTTTGGGAAATTTTTTTGAAATTTTTTTGGGAAAAGTTTTTGAAATTTCTTTGAAATTTGTTAGGAAAATTTTTTAATTTGTTAAAAAAAAAATTTTTTTTTTTTATTATTTTTGGGAAAAAAATTATCCCAACAAAATTCAAAAAATCAAACAAATTTCCCAAAAAAATTCAAAAAGTTTCCCAACAAAAAAGAAATTTAAAAAATCCCAAAAAATTGCCAAAAAATTAAAAAAAAATTTTTTTTATAATTAAAAAAAATTCTAAATTTCCAAAAATTTAAAAAAAAATATACCCAATATACCAAAATATAGCCAAATATACCCAAGTAAACCAAAAATATACCCTAATATACCCAAGTAAACCCCAAAATATACCAGAATATACCAAAATATACCCAAATATAACCAAAATATACAAGAATATACCAAATTATACAAATATACACCAAAATATACCAGAATATATCAAAATATACCAAAATATACCCAGAATATTCCAAAATATACCCAAGTATATCCCAAAATATACCAGAATATACCAACATATATCCAAATATATCAAAAATATACCAAAATATACCAAAATATACCAAAATATACCAAAATATACCAAAATATACCAAAATATACCAAAATATACCAAAATATACCAAAATACACCCAAGTATACCGTTTAATATCCCAGAATATACCAGAATATATCTAAATGTATTCAAATATATCAGAATATACCAGAGTTTACCAAAATATACCCAAATATTTGCAAATATACCCAAATATACACCAAAATATACCAGAATATACCAAAATATACCAAAGTTTACCCTAAATATACCCAAATATACCCAAAATATACGTAAAATATAGCAAAATACTCTAAATATACCCAAATAAACCCAAAAAATACTTTAAATATACCAGAATATACCAAAATACACCCAAAAACATCCAAATAAACCCAAGTTTACCCAAATATATCCAAATATACCAAAATATAGTCAAATATACCCAAATATACCCAAATATACCAAAATATACCAAAATATACCCCAATATATACCAAAATATACCAAAATATACCAAAATATACCAAAATATACCAAAATATACCAAAATATACAAATATACACCAAAATATACCAGAATATAGTCAAATATACCCAAGTAACCCAAAATATACCCAAATTTACCCAAGTAAACCCCAATATATACCAGAATATACCAAAACATTTTCAAATATATCCAAAATATACCGGAATATACCTAAATTTACCCAAATATACCCAAATATACCCAAATATACGCAAATACACCCAAATATACCCCAATATTCACCAAAATACAACAGAATATAGCAAAATAT
>VNJQ01006163.1:0-31626 GCA_008042515.1 Drosophila truncata | reverse complement strand
GAAGCTTCTTTGCTTTCCCCTCATCCAGGCACCGTTACTTCATGAAGTAAAAGCTGCATTAGAGGTGCTCATCTAGCTATATTGCAGTATTGCGATCAAAAAGTTTTTATAACAGTTTATAACAGCTTTCAGTCGCTTGCTACTGCCTTCTGTGCGCCTGGTGTCTGAAATCCCAAAAATAAGGAATTTGTACTGAAAATGGCCTGATTGAAGTCTGAAATTATGTCTACAACAACAACAACATCTCTTTTGGAAAATAAATAATATTTTATTTTGAATTTATATTCAAATTGACGAAGATGTTGTTGTTATAAATGAGATGTTGTTGTTGTTGTCAACAGAAATCCAGATTTCAATCTGGCCATTTTCAGTACAAATTCGTAAATTCTGGGATTTCAGATACCAGGCGAACAGAAACAGCAAGCAGATGTTCGGCGCCCAGCAGCAAGTGACTTGCGATCAGCTGTTTGCCATTTATGCAGCCTCCTAGTAACAGTGCTTTCAAAGTTTTATTAATGGCCGCCCTTTGATTACATTTGCATTGACCAATCAGGAAGCTTCTTTGCTTTCCCCTCATCCAGGCACCGTTACTTCATGAAGTAAAAGCTGCATTAGAGGTGCTCATCTAGCTATATTGCAGTATTGCGATCAAAAAGTTTTTATAACAGTTTATAACAGCTTTCAGTCGCTTGCTACTGCCTTCTGTGCGCCTGGTGTCTGAAATCCCAAAAATAAGGAATTTGTACTGAAAATGGCCTGATTGAAGTCTGAAATTATGTCTACAACAACAACAACATCTCTTTTGGAAAATAAATAATATTTTATTTTGAATTTATATTCAAATTGACGAAGATGTTGTTGTTATAAATGAGATGTTGTTGTTGTTGTCAACAGAAATCCAGATTTCAATCTGGCCATTTTCAGTACAAATTCGTAAATTCTGGGATTTCAGATACCAGGCGAACAGAAACAGCAAGCAGATGTTCGGCGCCCAGCAGCAAGTGACTTGCGCTCAGCTGTTTGCCATTTATGCAGCCTCCTAGTAACGGTGCTTTCAAAGTTTTATTAATGGCCGCCCTTTGTTTACATTTGCATTGACCAATCAGGAAGCTTCTTTGCTTTCCCCTCATCCAGGCACCGTTACTTCATGAAGTAAAAGCTGCATTAGAGGTGCTCATCTAGCTATATTGCAGTATTGCGATCAAAAAGTTTTTATAACAGTTTATAACAGCTTTCAGTCGCTTGCTACTGCCTTCTGTGCGCCTGGTACTTCAAATTAAGAAATTGAGAAATTTGTACTGAAAATGGCCAACTTAAAGTCTGGATTTGTGCCTACAACAACAACAAAAATAACAATAATATATTAACAACAACAATTTGCCAAAAAACCTTAATTTCATATGTTCATATGTTTTTTTTTTTTAAATTCAAATTTGGCGGGCAAAGAAATGCGTTTTAGATCATGTATGAGTTAAGGTTTTTTTGCAAATTGTTGTCAAAATGTTTTTGTTGTTGTTGCTTTACAAAATCTTGTCGCTGTAGTTGCTGTTGTTGTTGTAGGCATAAATCCAGACTCAAATCTGCGCATTTTCAGTACAAATTCGTTAATTTCTGAATTTTATATACCAGGCGCGCAGAAGGCAGTAGCAAGCAACTGAAAGGTTTTGTAAACGGTTATACTTTAGCCTAGTTTTGAACCATATAACAGTTTAGCCTAGTTTCGAACTTTCTGTTATAAATGGTTGGAGTCTTCGCTTAGTAGCACACCAATAAGGTTTGAAACTTGGCTAAAGTATAACAGTTTATAATAGTGTTCATTCGCTTCCTACTGCCTTCTGTGCGCCTGGTATCTGAAATCCCGAAATGGAGGAATTTGTACTGAAAATGGCCAGCTTGAAGTCTGGATTTGTGCCTACAACAACAACAACATCTCTTTTACAGCAACAACTCGTTTACAAAAACAAAAGAAAATAACTAATATTTCTTTATGGCGCTTGATGGCGTTTCTTCTTACGACCCTTTCAAAATATATTTTAAAAAATGTTTTAACAGTGAAGGAGTCATTTCTGACAGGGGAATTAATCTAGCCATGTTTTGAAATTTTAAATGGCAAAGGGCAAAATTGAAATATCATATCTTGGTCAAAAGGTCACGAATTTCAAAAACGAAAGTATTGCTGTGTTTGTTTGTGTTTGCTTAGCCACGTTCTGGACAAACATTTGTTTTTTAATTTTTTCAACATGGTAAAAAATAAAAAAAAAATACATTCTTAATTCTGATCCTAGAAGATTCTTTGTATGCCTTAAACCGTATGTTTAATTTATATTACTATTATATATTCTCGTATTTTCAAGTTGACCTAAACTTTCAAACTATTGGCAATATTTTTTAATAAGAATACAAAGCTTTCCTCATCCAGTGAATTAAAGTTATTTTATTTCCACATTACACACATTTCGTTGGCAACCTTTATTAATATTCTCCCCCATATCTACGCCCTTGGTTTCGGATGAAGGCTTTTTGATGAATACCTAACCCAAGCTACCTCCTAGGTCTAGGCCACCTTTTACGCCAAAACAACAAATCTCTCAAATGGAAGTAGTCGGAATTTGTCTGCCCGGCCTGGGGGCGTTTTTGGGGTTTTATTTTCAGTTTCCCTTTGCGGTTCTCCGTTTTGTCTTCTCGGTTTCTTTTATTTTTGCTTTTTCGTTTTTGGCGGCAAATCAAACCAAGTTTATGAAATTGGCAAATTGGCTTGGCGGCGGCAAACCAAAAAGAGTTTGATGGACGACGACCCAGCTCTGGATGGAGGAGTCACAGTCACAGTCCCAGTCCCAGTCCCAGTCCCAGTCCAAGTCCCTGTCTCAATCCAAAATCCAAACCCAAACCCAAACCCAGTCCAGTCCCATTTCCAAACTCAAGCCACGGTCTATGCGTGCCAAAGCGCCAATGGCGTTTTAATTTGAAGTCAAAGCTGGAACTCCGGCGTTTATTAGCTGCTCTCTGGCGTTGACTTTTATTTATTTAATGTTTCGTCTTTCGTATTTAGTTCTTTATTATTTTATTTGGCTTTTCCTGTGTGCTGGGTTCGGGACCTGTTCCTGTTCCTGGCTACCTGCGAGAGGCAGGGAGAACGATGCAAAACTGGATTAAGTCCCTTTTACGCCCTAATCCCTGGACTTATTCTGCCAGGAAAGAGACGGGGCGAGAGCTGAGTCCTTACTGAGACATGGCGCCAGTCAGTCAATCGTGGCCATTGTCCCTGGGCGAGCACTAATAGGATCAGCAATGCTGTCTGAGCCCTGGCGTGAAGTCAGCAAATGTTGTTTATTTTGGACAAGGGAAAAGGGGTTGAACCCTGACCCCTGACCCCTACCAGGTCCCGACCAGCCCATATAACAACTACACCCAGAGAAATTCGGGAAGAGCTAAGATTTCTATAAAAATTAACTCGAAGATAGCTCTTTGAACTTAAATTTTTCTCAACTAGATACCCTTTTCTGCCAGTGTATCCCTTAATACCCACTCACAGCTCCTAACTGCATTCCCTCCTTCTCTGTAGGTGTCTCTGTGTTTATTTATTTTGAATGGAAGTCTGCGCAGAGTCTCTGTTCTGGCTCTTTTCATTCCTCCTCTTTTCATTTGGCCCAAAAACACTGCCAAAAACAGAGTGTAAGTCGAGAGTGCCGCCTGATCTCTAACTGATGGATGATTCAACAGAAATGAGCAAAAGCATTAATGGTTCCCGAAAAGTTCGCATCGATGCTGATGGGAAAAATGTGCAAACAATGAAGCCGCCCAGAAAGGCACAAAGCTCTCCAGAATCGAGCGGAGAAATCAACACACCGCTTCTGCGAGTGTGTGTCTCTGTGTTGAGTGTGTGTAAGTACTGATCTGGCCATCATTATGGCTTCGATAGCAATTATCCGCTACCGTTTAATTGCGAACTGCGGCGATTTTGTGGGCCGTTGCTGGCTGATTTTTCACACGCATTCGCAGGTGGGCAGCTCCAGCTCCAGCTCCACCTGTGCCGCCTCCGCCTCTCGGCGCCCGATGCCTGTGAATGCTGTCATGTGTCTAATGAGAGTCACCCCACGTTGGCCCAGTTCGGAACTTGGCCCGAAGTTCGCGTTCTCTTTGTGTAATTTGCACACTTGCATGGGCATTTTTCCTTGCACCGATTTTCCACTGCTTTTCCAGCGCACTCCGACGGACAGAGGGAAACTTTGGCTGTAATTTGCATATGGAACTTTTTAAATCATACTGCGCGAAAGTTCTGCCATCACACCTGTGCTTACGTCTGGAATTCGGTGGCGCAGCAGAAGAACCACCTGTCTTAATGGACACATTTATCAAGGGAACAGCTTGGGATGGCCAAGCATTCCTCAGGGAGAAGCCACAAAACAAGATTGATTCGTTAAATTTGCTTTCATTTTATTTACTCATTGAATATTCTTGTTCAAACTTTTAAATTTAAAAACCTAATGGTCTTGTTTACAAAAAACTTTGATAATATTTAATATATTCCTCCGTGTCTTTTTTTTATCTTCTTGAGACACATTTATAAATATTATATTAATAGTTTGTAAAATGCATTTATGATATCTCGCCGCATTTCTTTATATTCTTGATTGATTCCCCTTTTGTTTTAATAAATGACTCCAATGTCTATATAAATGTAGAATATTTCCCATTTTGAAGACGGGCGCCATAATAATGAAAAAAAAAAACAGTTTCCAGACCGACGAACAAACGAGGCAAGTCATCTCATCGAGTGGACAGACGCGATCACTTAATTACCTGTGCGAACTTTCCGGTGTAGGAAAGTCGAGATCGGCCTGGGGATCGCGGGTACAGTGAACACTTGCTCGGGGGATGCAGGCGGGGGGATGCAGAATTAAACTGACATTTTCACCTTGTTAATTATGCGCACGGTCATGCAAAAATCGCGTAATGAGTGACGGCCATTGAGAGTTGCATTGTCAGCGGACGATGATAGTTTAATTGCGAGTGTCTGACTGCCTCTGGGCTGCAGGGTGCTCCCTTCGGGGAACTCCAGGTGGACTCCGACTAGGACAAGTGCAGACTTTTGGGCTTCAAGAGGCCGTACATGCCGTTCGTTGTCTTCGGCAACGAAATATTCTCGTAGCCATCGATCTCCGAATTCTGCTGTTCCGACAACCGTTTCTCCACTTTGGCCGCCGTCAGCGTGTACTTCTTGGCCAGTCGGCGGCGGGTGGCATAGCGCTGGAAGTGCCCATCGCCGTATATTTGACGACTCTCCAGATAGATCTGGTCGATGCGACGGTAGTTGCGCTCCTGCATCCGCGGATACCAGGAGAAGCGCGTCCACCAGGACTGCGAAATCTTCTCCATGCTGTCGATGAACGCGCGCTGGTTCGCAACCTGCTCCACGGTCACTATGTCCGCCGGCATCTTGTGTTTATAATATTTATATATATATTTGTTATATTATTTGTCTGTTTCTTTTTGTGTTTATTAGTGTGATTACGACCGGAGTTGAGTTTGGAATACATTGAGCTAGGTGACGGGCAGCTGCTAGGTTCCTGGGTTCTCCAAGCCGTTTTCATTTCCCCTCCCTAATCGCATTAGCAGCAGCCACTTGACAGGACAACAGGTGCACAGGCTCATCCAGGTCACAACTCGGACAGCTGTGCAAAAAATAAGTCCATTTGACGACCTCAATAACACCCATCACCATCTTTGATAAAGCGATCGTTGATCAGTGATCATATTTTCCAATATAATATTCATAGCGACATAGCTAACGATGTTTATATGCCCAGGAACTCCGAAGATTGTAAGAAAATCGATTAAATGATTTAATTGCCATCTCATTTATACTTAAGATATCTGAATATAGCAGATCCGAGGAGTACCAGACTCTTCTTAATCAACTCTTCGTGAAGTAAAGAACGATTTCGGCCCGCGGAACGCTCCCAACCAGCCAGGTGCTGTTCAGGTAATATCTGCCATCGGGAATGACCGACTGGACGAGCCTGTTCACGTGCTGCACCGGCAGCTTGTCCAGAATTATGTCGTGCTAAAAATCGGTCAGAATGATGTTTGAGGACATCGTGTACAAAGCCAAGAAAACACTCACATTGTAGGGACAGGTGTGGTTAATGTTCGAGTAGGGCCCAAAGGTCTGGTATAGCCAGTTGGCGAGGACGTTGTTGCGCTCCCTCATGAACTTGCAGCCATCCACCTTGATGTCGAAGTTGTACAGGATTCGCTTGTTTTCCCGCAGCCTCACCTGGAACAGGGTCTAGGGGGGCATGAGGAGGAGGTATGCCCAGCAGGGATGATCGGGATTCCGTGATCTTACCACGCAGTTATCGATGGGCAGTTGCTGGATCTTGCTCTTTAGCGAGGCGTACTTGTAGGTGCGATTGATGGACTTCAGGTGGCAGTATTCGAAGGTCATGAAGCGCTTGTCCAGGGCCACGCAGTGCAGGTTGTTGAATTCCACGTGTCCATGGAGCTGTGGGAGTTGTATGTTCACTTTTCATCGGATTATATTGCCTTGATTCTTACTGCGATCGGGTGGATGGATATCAAGAGCAGCATTCGCAGGGCCTTCATTCTGGCAAGCGACTGCCAGACCATTTTTATGAAGAGCCATTGAAAGCGGACTTTATTTTTATCAAAATTTAGATATTAAGCACCAATCGGTTCATTGCGGCTGAAAATCACCTATATATTAATCGATCTATAAAGAGCTTCCTAGGTCTGGATACAGGTAGCTTTGACTACAAAGAACCAAAGTATCTAGAGTCGGTTTTGATTTCAAGGAATATCGACTAAAAATGCGAATTTTTCCGGTCTTCCGAAGGTCATAAGTTGGCCAATAAGCCAGATGTCATATATATTCCGATTTGCCATTAAAATCTTAATTAATTAAATACAAAATATAGAAAAAATAAAAAAAATTTTTTTTTTAATTTTTCAAAATTTTGAAAGGGGTAACATCACAAAAATTGTCAAAAATTTGAAATTTTTTTTAATTTTTGAATTGTTGGTCTTAGAATGCAGATTTATTATGCTATTAAAAACTAACACAGAGCAACTTTCCGAATCGAAATCAGAGCTGTTTTGGCTTAGTTATGATGGATTTTGCTAATGCAATCCAATGGAAAATAGCTAGGATACTTAAAGGAAAGAATTAATTTCGAATTAATATTCAAATTTTGCAGGGTGGCCACATAGCCAGCTAAAGCAAATTAAAACTGCTTGCTCAAATTTTAAACTGCTTGCTCAATGCTTTACTGCTTTAAAAAAGCTAGATTGAGTAAAAAATTAAAATTAACGAAAAATAGCTACGAAAAACGTGCAATACTATTATGTTTATCTTATAAGTATTTATTTTAATTAAATTTAATGTTAATTAAAAATGCGTTAACCGACATCGCGGCTGGCAGAAATGCCGTTTGGAAATTCCTGCCCATGGTGTAATAAGTATAAGGTAGTCTCGTTACAGGTTGGCAAATAGGTGGGGGTAACACTGGCAGATTGACACAACGGGTAACACTGGCAGGAGGAGTAACGTCATAACGTAATAACGTAACGTGTAGCGTAAAAATGATTTTTTGCGGCAGAAGGAAAATTAATTAATTCTCGTAAATAAACAAAGCAAACAGCGGGAAAACTGTCGTAGCCCACACCAGCGAGATCATGTTGCGCATCTACCAGAATACATCACGGTAAGCAGACACCTGCTAAGCGTCGGCGAGGGGCAAAGGTTCGCCTCTGCTTCTCGGTCGATTTCGTCATCGGTGCCGCATCTCTGATTCGATGTGTTTTTCCTTGCAGACGCACCGCGAGGAAAGCTGTTGTCTACGCTACCACCAAGGTTGCCTGCTGCAATCATTCCACGCTCTGCGCCATCACCAGCCATGCCCGGCGAGGGCCGCCTCACGAGCAGCGGCAGCAGCAGAGAAATGGCCCGCACCACGAGGAGTTCCTGCTTGCCGGCAATCCAGCCCGGGGATGGCAAATGCCGCCACACTCGCGCGGCTACGGCATGCTGGTGGTGCGCATCCTGCGAGGAGCTCTAAAGCTGCGCTACCTCGTCCTGGGTGGCGCCATTGGCGGGGGCGTGTCCCTGAGCAAAGTGAGTCTTTGCGGTGTTATATAACTTTTTGCAAAATTTGAGAGTTTCTGTTGCTATTTTGGATAGAAATACGAGGATTGGAAGGACGGCCTGCCTGACATGAAGTGGCTGGAGGATGCCATGCCGCAGGGCGAGCGGTGGAACGCCTTCTCCCGCAATCTAATTGAGGTCGGAAGCCTGGTGAAAAACGCCATCGATATCGGTGAGTTTAAGCAGCTCCTGCCCTCGGAGTTCTCCGTCAGTCTCCCTCACTTTCTCTCACTTTAAATGGCCATTAAGTTGCTTTGTTAATTCGTTATTAATCCTGGCCAGAATGGCATCGTTTTCGTTTTCTGAATCTCTCACTGCATCACTGAATCACGGCATTTGCTTGTGTTGTAGATCCGAAGCTCAAGCAGCTGGGCGAGGATAAGTTGTCGGAATGGCGCAGTTGGTTCGACAATCGCCTGGACGATGCCATCGAGGCGGCCGACTATCAAGGAGTTCAGATTGTCGAAAGTAGGTTGCCTTCCCAGCCCTTTAAAAAAATTTAAAGTGAGAGAACCCTGCCCATCGTAATCGAGACTTATATTTCCTCCACACACTCCCTGTCATCCTGTTGCAGCCAAGGAGGACCTGAAGTCCAAGACCACTGTGGCCGCTCTGGGCATCACCACCGATGAGAGTCGCAAAAAGTATGGTGAGTAAGGAATTCTTATCTACCTAGAAAACGCTTTGAAGCTAACCCCTTACACCCACCCATCCACCCACAGAGAAACTCCAGAGCCAGGTGGAGACTCTGCAGACGGAGATCATGAATGTGCAGATCAAGTACCAGAAGGAGCTCGAGAAAATGGAGAAGGAGAACCGCGATCTGCGCCAGCAGTTCCTCATCCTCAAGACGAACAAGAAGACGACGGCCAAGAAGATCAAAAAGTCCCTGATCGACATGTACTCCGAGGTGCTGGACGAGCTCTCGGGCTACGATACGGGCTACACCATGGCCGATCATCTGCCGCGCGTTGTCGTCGTGGGAGATCAGAGCAGTGGCAAGACCTCGGTGCTAGAGTCCATTGCCAAAGCGCGCATCTTTCCCCGCGGCAGTGGCGAGATGATGACCCGGGCTCCCGTCAAGGTTACGCTGGCGGAGGGACCCTATCATGTGGCGCAGTTCAGGGACTCGGACAGGGAGTATGACCTCACCAAGGAGTCGGATCTGGCCGATCTGCGCAAGGAGGTGGAGTTCCGCATGCGGGCCTCGGTTCGAGGCGGCAAGACGGTGAGCAATGAAGTCATTTCCATGACCGTCAAGGGTCCCGGCCTGCAGCGCATGGTTCTAGTCGATCTTCCCGGCATTATCTCGGTGAGTATTCTTCGGGGATTCTGTATTCTTTATACTGATGTTCCCTTTTTGCAGACCATGACCGTAGACATGGCCTCGGACACCAAGGACTCGATCCACCAGATGACCAAGCACTACATGAGCAACCCCAACGCCATCATTCTGTGCATCCAAGACGGCTCTGTGGACGCGGAGCGCAGCAATGTCACGGATCTGGTCATGCAGTGCGATCCTCTGGGTCGGCGAACCATTTTCGTGCTTACTAAAGTGGATCTGGCCGAGGAGCTGGCCGACCCGGATAGGATACGAAAGATTCTCTCCGGCAAGCTCTTTCCCATGAAGGCTCTAGGCTACTATGCTGTGGTAACAGGACGTGGTCGTAAGGACGACAGCATAGACGCCATCAGGCAGTACGAGGAGGACTTTTTCAAGAACTCGAAACTGTTCCAGTGAGTAATGCGAAGAAGGCGTTCGAATGAATTAAACTAACCCTGCTCCTTGTTTAGTCGTCGCGGTGTGATCATGCCCCATCAGGTCACCAGCCGGAATCTCAGCCTGGCCGTCTCCGATCGCTTCTGGAAAATGGTGCGCGAGACCATTGAGCAGCAGGCGGATGCATTTAAGGCCACCAGGTTCAATTTGGAGACCGAGTGGAAGAACAACTTCCCCAGGTGAGAACCGAGAAAGTAAACCAATTAGCACTCTTTTTAGCGAGTGATTGATTCTCCTTGCAGGCTGCGAGAGTCCGGACGCGATGAACTATTCGACAAGGCCAAGGGCGAGATACTGGACGAGGTGGTCACTCTGTCACAGATCTCGGCCAAGAAGTGGGACGACGCCCTCAACGCCAAGCTGTGGGAGAAGCTGTCCAACTACGTGTTCGAGAACATCTACCTGCCCGCCGCTCAGTCAGGTTCTCAAAGTAATATTTTGTAGTGCTAAGTTGTAGGTTTAAACGTCATCGTTGGAGGCACGTCCACGTTCATCACCCGCCGCCTTGTGCTTCGTCCAGTGTGCGTTGTTCGTGTTGTTGTTTTTGGCTCAAGATAAAGGGAAAGCACACCTGCCTCACGTGTGCCCGTTGTTTAATTTAGCATTTATCATGGAAACGAGGGAATCACATGCCCTGAACCGGTTTGGAAGCCTCTCCTGGGAATCCGACGCGGCCCCAACTCTTAGCTTGAATCATGCGTGCAAATTTACTGCGTACTCCTCCGATTTCGACGCCATTAACAGCGTTTTATAAGTGACTAAGCAGCCGGCGAGTCATGTGGGGACTGCTGCCGGAAAGTGGAGATTTACGAGCGCCCCTGTGTAACGTAACGAAACGAAACGAAACCAGATTTGTGCCGAAACACGTTTGAGGCCGTGTTTACTTACCATTTTATGACAGATCCGTTAATTTGGTCAATGAATTCGGGCTAAAATCAAAGGCTAATTGAATCAAATTGCTGTTATTATCGCGACTGTTTTGTGGCTTTGTTTACCATCGTCATTACCCCCCCACACACACACATACACACAAACCTGTGGTTCTCTCTGCCCATTCGGCCGAACTAATCGGTGGCTCTTCTCTCTCTTTATAGACTCCTTCAACACGATGGTGGACATCAAGCTGCGGCAATGGGCCGAGCAGGCTCTGCCCGCCAAGTCCGTGGAGGCCGGCTGGGAGGCACTGCAGCTGGAATTCATCTCACTGATGGAGCGCTCCAAGAAGTCCCAGGATCACGATGGCATCTTCGATCAACTTAAGGGCGCTGTGGTGGACGAGGCCATACGGCGGCACAGCTGGGAGGACAAGGCCATCGATATGCTGCGCGTCATCCAGCTGAACACGCTAGAGGATCGGTTCGTGCACACCAAGTCCGAGTGGGACTCGGCGGTCAAGTTCCTGGAGACGTCCGTGAATGCGAAGCTCGTTCAGACGGAAGAGACACTGGGGCAGATGTTTGGCCCCGGCCAAATGCGACGCCTCACCCACTGGCAGTACCTCACCCAGGATCAGCAGAAGCGGCGGTGTGTCAAGGGGGAATTGGACAAAATACTGAAGACGGACTCGGTGAGTTTCCAATTAATTGTAATAAAAATATATAATATTTAACAAATTTATATACTTCTATGAACTACTCTTCAATCAGTTTAAATATGATTTCCAAATTAAAAATCGAATTCAGAAAATGTATAAATCAATTAATGACTTCCCAAGTAATAGGGCTAAGTCCTTGAGTAAACTTTGCTATACGTAGTATAAAAAAATTAAATACTTCCAAAAATTACGCTTAAATCATTAAAATATTTAATATATAAAAAAAATCAAGTACTTCAAGGAATTACTTTTAAATCTGTTTAATAATCATTTGCAAGTTAAAAATACAATTCAGAAACCAGTTTAATGACTGAAATTTATAAAATAGAATTCCGAAAATTTATAAATCAATTAAAGATTGAATTACTTCTAAGAATTACATTTAAATCTGTTTAACTACAATTTCCAAATTAAAAATACAATTCAGAAACCAGTTTAATGACTAAAATTTATAAATCAATTAAAAATTTCCCAAGTAATAGAGATAATTCCTTGAATAAGCTTTGTTCTTTTCAATCTTAATTGACAATCGTGCTTCGAGTTAAGACGAGTAGTTCTTGAGAGTGATTGCTTGTTCCTTTGGGTGATAACATTTCTCAATTATGATTGTAGAAACATTTGCCCACTCTGAGCTACGATGAGCTGACGACGGTGCGAAAGAACCTGCAGCGTGATAACGTGGATGTGGACACGGACTACATAAGGCAGACGTGGTTCCCAGTCTACAGAAAGTAAGTGGCTGTCGCTCGGTAGAGTTGTTTTATAGCTTTTCCCTTTTTTGTAGACACTTCCTGCAGCAGGCGTTGCAGAGGGCAAAGGATTGTCGCAAGGCCTATTACCTGTACACGCAGCAAGGAGCCGAGTGCGAGGTAAGCTGGCTAAGAGAGAAAGGTTATCGCAACTCGAGCTCTAATTTTTTTGTTGCAGATCTCCTGCAGCGACGTCGTGCTCTTCTGGCGCATCCAGCAGGTGATAAAGATAACGGGCAATGCCTTGAGACAGCAGGTAATCAATCGGGAGGCGAGGCGGCTGGACAAAGAGATAAAGGCGGTGCTGGACGAGTTCAGCGACGACGAAGAGAAGAAGGCGCACCTGCTCACCGGCAAGCGCGTGCTGCTGGCGGAAGAGCTAAGTGAGTTTGTCTAACTTGATAATTGAATTAGTTCCTTAACGCCCCAATTGTTTCCTTCCCCAGTCAAAGTGAGGATGATCCAGGAGAAGCTGGAGGAGTTTATCAATTCACTGAATCAGGAAAAGTAGTAAGTGGAGTGTGCCATGACCAAAGACACATCATCGAGAGGCGTTACTTATTTAAAACTGGATCTTCTTATTAAACACACACACATTTCAAATGTTTGTTCATAGTCACCGCCCGACCCCTACTTAGTTAAGCTTACTTTGTGCTGCGAAAGTAATAAACCGATAGCGATCGTTAGTTTGTATTAATCGGGAATCGTCTTTATTGTTGGATGAAGTGACGCATCAATTGTAAATGTAAAACAAATCGTTCTCTGCTTGCAATGTTATAATAGTATTGTTGATAAACGCATATGCTGAGTATGTGGCGGTCCGTGTGTGTATTATGTACTCTGTGTTCTCTCTTGTATCGTACAATATATATATATATGTATAAATACCAGATAGATGCATCCATTGCCTGGCTGATTGTTTATTTGCTTTACGTCGGCGAGTGCACTGACCCGATCGATTGATAAATCTATCTAAGCTATGTAACGAAGTCCAACGTGGTGTGTCTTACAAAGGTAAACAAATGCGCTCTCCTCGTTCTCGTTCCTCGTGTCTCTTTCTTCCTATATCTCCTCATGTTAAATAATTCAACAAAACGATTCTTAACTTGGCAGTCGACTTGTGGCCCAGCCATAGCCATGTGCACAGGAGCTGCTTACGGGCTACATAGTAATAATATTAATAATGTGTTCGGTTAACCTAAGCCTAGCTGCTCCTCTCCTCTCTCGTCCTCCCTTAAAGCTTATAGAAACATTAATGTACACTCTCTCCATCCGAAGGCACAACATTACGCTTACGTCTAATCTTAACGTATCAAGTACTCCGGAACAGGCTTCCGCGCTCTCGCTAGCTAGCTCCCGCTCCTCAGAGCCGAGGACACCCCGAAGGGCGCCCGGTGCCCTTGGAGATAGTTTTGTGGCTGCGTTGACAAGGTGTTCAGGCTGTCTGGCAGAGGTTAGGCTTCCTAGGCGGCCGGCAGGGGGGTGTTTTTCTCGTTGCGACGCTGCTCCCACCGGCTCACGCAGGTGAGGGGATAGCAGAGGAAGGCCGACAACAGGATGAGGCCACCGGCAAAGTAAAAAGCCATGTCGTAGCTCTTGGTCATCTCGTAAAGGCTTCCTACAAGGCCAATAATCAGTTAGTATTGGTTGAGAGATGAGATGGTTACGGATGATGATAACTCACCTGCTATGGGCGTGCCCACCGTGGCTGCCAGGCCCTGGAAGAGCATCAGGAAACCATAGGCGTTCGTCAGCTTCTCCAGACCAATCAGCTCCACGGCGATCAGCGAGCGCAGCGCCGAGAAGCAGGCAATGCAGATACCAAAGAACAGGGCAAAGGTCCACTGGGAGGCCGAGTTGATCACGACGCCGCTAAAGATAGTGGCGATGCCGCCGGCGGTCAGGGCGAAGTTGTTTAGCCAGAGCGGCTTGACGCTGGGGAACGAGCTAATCGAGCCACACACAATCCTAGCGAAGGTGTTCACCAGTCCAATGCCGCCGAGTACCGAAAGGGCCGAAGGCTTGTCCATGCCGGCGGCTACAGCGCGTTCCACCAGGAAGCAGAAAGGCACAAAGAAACCCATCATGGTCAGAAAACCGCTGAAGGCCAGGCACATGAATGCGGGCGACTTGAGCAGCTCGGTGTCCAGCATGGTGGACAGGGTGCGACGCACTGCCTCCGGGCAGATACGGCAGCCCTTCTGGCGATCCTCCAGCATGTCCTGCTTGGTGGGCAGCCGAGTCACGGACATGTGGTAGGCGAGCGAGGTCTGAGACTGGTACTGGGGAATCCTGGTCAGCGATCCGGTGAAGAAGATATCGTCACGGTACATGGGCCTCGAGGATGACGACTGGCCGTGGTGCGCCTCGTGGGCGGCGGCCGCCGATCGCTTGCCAATGTCCTGGGGCCGGCGGCCGGACACTGTGTGTCTGCGCGCCTGAATGGTCACCGGCTTGGCCTCCGTCTCCAACAGGTTATCGTTCTCCGCCTCCTCCTCGTTCTCGCCGACGGTCGTCAGCTCCTTGTGCAGGTTGAAGGTTAGCTGCTGGGGATCCCCGTTGGGCGTCGTGGGCTGCGACTTCCTCAGCTGCTTCAGCTCCGTGCCCTTGCTGCTCTGAGCCGCAGTTCCAGAGGGCCGACGCTCCAGATTCATGCCCTTGAAGATCTCCTGGGCGGTGGGATAGTGGTGGCGCTGCGAGGCACCCATGTACGTGTTGTGGGCGGAGTTGGGCATCGAGTAGGCGAAGCGTCCCTCGGGCAGGGGCTTGGTGAAGGCCGCCTGATGGAGCTGCGGCGTCGGGGCCACGGTGTTGCCGTGTCCATTGAGCTTGCTCTTCTCCTGCTCGTCACCGCCAGCCTCGTTTGTCACGGACAGTGTAATGGGCTGGATGGGTCGGAACGCCAAGCCGAAGACGGCGCAGGACAGGACAATGGCTCCCTGGATGGCCAGGGTTTCCCGCCAGCCCATTTTCAGCAGGACCTCGGTCAGCGGGGCAAAGACAAAGGTTCCCACGCCGGAGCCGCACATAGCTACGCCTGTGGCCAGGGCACGCCATTTCTCAAAGTAGAAGCCGATGATCACCACTGCCGGGATGTAGACCATGCAAAAGCCAATGCCACCCAGGATTCCGTAGATCAGGAAAAGATACTCCACGCTGGTGGCGAAGTACGACAGCCCGAAGCAGATGGCGGCGAAGACGGCTCCCGCCATGGTCACCGGACGGAAGCCGAAGCGATTCGCCATGGCACTCACGAAGGGACCGGCCATCAGGTAGCAGCCACTGAGCAGCGACGAGACGAACGCCACATAGCCCTTGCTCACGTTGAACTCGGCCATCAGCTGCTCCTGGATGAGCGGCGAGCAGAAGACGATGCCATCGATCACCGTGCAGCATAGGAAGGAGGCTACCATCACCACCCAGGCCCAGCCGCTGTCCGGGGGCACTACCACGGCCGCCTCGTCGATCTCCTCGCTCTCCTCCTCATTCTCCTCCTTGATGTTGTCCGGCTGCTTGGATACCAGCGCACTGGCGGCCAGCTCGTCCTGGGACCTGGTCTGCTGCGTGGCCATTTCCTGGAAAGATCGCAAGAAGATTGCATCGGATAAGTATGGGTGCGAACCAACGAGAGAGAGAGATCCGCTAATGGGTTAAGTTACGCAAGTGTTTACGCCGAAAAGCGAGAGTGGCCTTCGCATTGCGCATACGCCCCCATGGTTCCCTCTGGTTTTTGTGTTTTTTTACCACTTTGCATGGATAAATCTATTTATAAATGTCACGTGCCCCGAGCGATAGCCGCACAATTGAACCGGAGGAGCTGCACCTGTACTGGGGTAGTCAGGTGCTACAGTGCGGGTGGAAAATATAATTCCAAAAGGGTGTTTGGTAGGAAACGGAGGAATTTCACCAGGATTTCTTGAAAAGTTGTTTAATGATAAAGAAAAAGGAGGGAGTTTTAAGTATAGAAGTATATATCTTTAATTTTTCTGTGTTTATTAATTAAAGAAATAATAGTAATGAAATAACCATATAAACTTAAGATCAGAGAGCTAGTAAAATGGTTACTATATTTTATATACTGCAGACTATCTTTTTATCTAAAAAATTATTTATATTTTTATTTATTTTTCTATAACTTTTCCTTTGAAACGCCAATTAAGTCTTCTACTATCTCTCCAAAGAGGTGGCTTTGCTGGCTATCTGCATTTATTATTATTTTTCTGAAATATTTCGGGTATTATTGGATGCGCCGCCACTATATACATATGTATCTGTCAGATATCTGCAAAAAGGTGCGTGGTGCGAAAGGCTTTTCGCTGTTTATCACATCGACGTCAATCGGCAGATGGCAGTCAGGGGGGTGCAGATGGGAGACAGGTGGTGGTGGCGTTCAGTGGGTGGAAGCGGATTGTCAAACGTCAAGAACGATGGCCAATGCCAGGGCCAGGAGTGCGTCAGCAGATCGATTGTCTTGGCCAAAGAAGAATTCGCAATTATGTATTCCAAAAAAAGAAAAGAACAAAGGAACGGTGAGGAGGTCGAGAAGCAGGAGAAGTCTCTGTGGATTCCGTATGCCAGGCACATGAGGTGCCTGCTCCACGAGTACATATTGTGCTGTGGATTTTTGCCTATTCTTTTGATTGCTTTTCTTGTTTGTCCACATCTTGCGGCGGCTAACAAACTCTTGGCCTTGGCAATCGTTATTTTTTCGTTGCCTTTATCTAATCTGATCCGCCACGGGGCCATAAAGCGGATGCTTACATGGACCCGCTAACTGGGAGCTCGGATAAGATGGGATCTGAGGCGATGCGATCTCTTTTGTAACCAAGCACCCCCAGTGATATATCCCCCAAAGATCTCGACAAACAAGCTTAGTCAGAGGGCTTATCAGGAGCTGGAGAATTGCAGGGATTTGTTCTAGCCGAGATTGCATCATATTTAGTCAGAGATAAACCTAATCGGTGGACTACTATGCCGGCAGTACTATGCATTCCATAAATTAATTGATTATTCCGCCAGATTTCAGGGCTTATCATGGCAACCCGGCAACGGCTTAACAGGGATATAGTAAAACACACCTGATACGAGGGATCCCTCTGCCCGGCAACGGACTCGGCCCTAAACAGCTCCGCCACCACGTGACCGACTGAACTGGGCCCCAGTTTTGATAATTTCATTTCCTTTACGACCGAATTTCGGCTGTATCATTGACCATGCGAATTTATGGGAACCCATAAAGACCAAGCGTGGCGATAACACAAGGGTCTGGCCGGGGCTAAGGCTATGGCCGGGTATTTGTTTATTGTGCCATCGACGAAAGTGTTGCGACACCATCCCATCCTCGAGCCAATAACATAATACCTGCCTCAAGCACACCCTGAACCACTCGATCCGCGTTCGTATTTCAGATTTTGTTTTCATTTTCATGCCCAAATGACCACACAGTCCAGAGCCCAGAGCCCAGAACTTAGAACCCAGAAAGGGAGAATCAAGAACCGAGAGCCCATCGAAGGAAGCCCTCCAAGTGCCTCCGCGTAACTGACTTGCCACAGCGACAACAGCCAAAGTATAAATAGACATTAGCATTTACTTGTTGCCCCGATCCCATATTGTGGCCACAATATATATGGAAAGCGAAGACATCTTGGCTCTACAAATTGGCCAAAAGGACGCACCCAGTTTGAGTCTTGATTGCAGAGAATACAACTTGGGTATAGGCACTATCTTAATGGGTTTGTTAGAGGCCTAGAAGAATATATATTTAGAGCAATGAAGAAAGAAGTTTTGTAGCGAAAATATAAATAAGAATACGCCCTATAAATCTTTTTAAATATTTTTTAATTATATTGAAGATATAACCAAATTATGGCTGGAAAAGTAGAATCTTCTGGCTTGATATTTTGTAAGAGTATCCCGACTTGGAGCTTGGGGAAATCCTGCCTGTATGCTCGCCTTTCTGTTTGTTCTTCCTTGGGTTTGGCCCCACAAAACGGCGGATAATGTGACAAGCTGGCTCCTGTGGCCTCCAAGTCCTCGCTCCTAGGCCAGTCTCCTTCCACTTTTTGTAAGCTAATCCCGCGGCGACCAAACAGTCCCCATCCATCATTCCAGTTTTCTCTCTCTGGTTTCCAGGAGGGGGCGGAGGTCGCGGCAAACAGTTGTCAGCGCCAATTGTGACTGTTGACAGCGCTTAAATTGATGCCCGTCGATTGAATTAATAAATGTTATAGGTAAACACATATGGTCAGAAGCAGAGGCGGGATCAGGAGGGGGCCACGGATACCCTCCAGACGGAGCGTCAGACGCAGACGCAGACGCGGACGGCGAGTTCTTAAGATGTTTTCCTTGCCGCCGGTTTTCCTGTAT
Source organism: Drosophila truncata (assembly GCA_008042515.1). Taxonomy (NCBI): domain Eukaryota; kingdom Metazoa; phylum Arthropoda; class Insecta; order Diptera; family Drosophilidae; genus Drosophila; species Drosophila truncata. The sequence goes on along the minus strand of VNJQ01006163.1, from coordinate 12,970 downwards.
CTGTCTCTGTATCTGTCTCTGTATCTGCAAGTCTGTGTGTTTGTATCTTTATCTTGGACCGTCTCGCTCTCCCTGCTGAGTGTGTGCGTACTGCACACACATGTCACATGTAGTACATGGCTCTGTTATTTATAACATGCAACTGTAGGCGTCCTGCCCCTCCTCCTCCTCCTCTCACCACTCCGGCACACCGTGCGTGCGGACCCATTTAGATAGTCTGGTCCCGCCGGTGGACAGGTTCCAAGCCTCGTCGTATCTCAGCGCCGCAATTTGTAGGTACAAGTGAAGCAATCGTTAAGCGACTCTACGCTCAAAATATTAATTAGCTAAGCCGGTAGCCGAAAATGGAGCGAGCGCCCAAGAAGGCTGCGTAGACTCCGGTTGTTGCTGCAAATGGAGAGGAAACACTGACTTGCCAATGCCCTACTTCAGAACAGAGGATGGAGAGCCAAGAGCTTCGCCTAAAGGAAGGTTATGTAGTATTGTAATTTAAAAAGAAGATTCTCACCTTCAAAAATAATCAAAAAATATCAAAAACGATCTATTGACATCATTAATCATCACTGGAACCGATCTGTTTTGTGAATATTTCCCCAAATATGGCAAGAAGATTTTAAAATCGGGTTCGAACTTCAAAAACCATTTTAAAATATCCCAAAAATATTTATTTAACATGACAGAATGTAGAAGAAAATGCAGCGAGGAACATGTTGAGAAACAGCATCCCTAGCAACATCTCTAGAACAGATCTTTTTAGATATTCCCCCAAAAAACGAGCAACTCCGGCCACTCGTGTCAGCACTTCAAGTTGGCCCCATTCCGAAATGAGATGGCAAACACTTCGGGGCAAGCAGAAGCAGCAGCAGCTGTCACGTCAAGTTCACTGCACGGCCTTTCACCCAGCGGCGCAGAACAGCTTCAGCTTCAGCTGGGAGTGAGCCAAGGAGCATTACTTGGCGGGAAGTATGTATCTTTTTGGGGCGTTGACACAGTTAGCTATCATCTTATGCGGGGTGCCGCTGCCTAGAGCCATCCTCTGGTGTGCTGACCACCACTATCGGCATGAACAAAGGCCACCGCCGCCGCGACAATTAGTGGAGCGATCAATGGTCGCCGGGGTCTGTGCTCCTCTGCTCTCTTTAGGCGGAAGTAGAGCATGGGATTCGTAATCAATTAACATGTTCAAATCATGGAAAATAAGTGCAAGTCGCGCAATTATTATTCTCGAATCGAATCGAATCGAGCAAATGGAAATCGAGAGTCGTGATTCCGTGTGTTTGTCGTTCGTTTATTGGGTTATCTGCACGTGGCTGTATGTCAGGAGGAGGCTCCTCCTCCTCCTTCTCCTCCATATCGACAGATGTCATTGTCTCATGACAGTCTCCAGCCCCGGATTCCAGTTTCCAGCTAAGCTTAGCGGCGATACGTTCTCAATTCGACCCCGACATTGGCGCCAAAAGGGGCTGCTGCTTTCCGGACTGATCTGATAAGCAAATCAAGGAAACAAACAAACTGCAGTAAGCTGCACTCTAAAATTGGCTTAATCTGCCGTAAATATTTACACAGCGATTATCGATCACCGATCGTTCGTTCGCTGTTCGCTCGTTCGCGTTCTGTTGTTTGTTGTGGAAAAATTTCCACAGACTCTCGGCGCTGTTTGGGTTTTCCAATAACAAATACCGAAAAAAGAATGCCTAACCAAGTCCTCACGCAAGCGCACTCGACCATGCCCAAGCCGAAGAAACTCAGGCGGCTTCAACGAGAATTTTGAATGGGAAAACTCCACCGCCTCTTATTCGGCAATGAGTCTGGGGCTGGGAGGGAAGGGAGCCATTGTAAATGCAGAAAACATGTTTTAAGATTTCTAATTTATATTTTACACAGAGAAAAATCTGAATCTACCCTTTTGGAAAGACACAAGGACGTTCCTAGTAGTAGGAATATCTTAGGAAAGCGTTAAACCTCATCCTTTTTCCTTAATAATTAATATATCTTTCTGATATATTAATACATTAACTTAATATAAAGTTTCTATAATTGTTTTCTGTGAATTGAACTCCTAATTAACCGAAAAATATCGAAAAATAGTTGCTTCTGACTCAGAATAAAAATCAGACTCTAAATCGAATTCGGAGTTGGATTGATGATTAATTATAGAGCCGGGCAATTAGCTCAGTGGCAGGGTTGGAGTAGTGGGGAGAGCGAGAGGGGGGAAATTGGGTCATTGGCATCTTGCAGTTCTAATGCTTCCAACCCGCGTCACGGCCCATTGATATGAATATGGATGTGATTGTGATTGTGGCTGTGGCTGTGGATGTGGCTGAGCGGGCTCGACTTGGACTTTTCGGTTTCTCTGATTTGATTTCTTGATTTCGTCGACAGCTGTGGGATCTGCCATTAACACTTATTCTCGGCTCTCGATTTTTGTTTTGTTTGCTTTTTGCCGGCAAGCAGCAACCGGTTGTAAGATAAAACGCAACAAAAGCCACGCGCAAAAGCCCCAGCGGCCCAGAAGAGCGGTGGAGGAGAAGCCTTGGGTTTTGGCCAAAAATTCGATCGCTGACTCACTCGCCAAAGGCGTGCCAAATCGGTGGAGATAAAGCCATAATTAATGTGCGGATAATGATGGCAAAGCTGAACTAAAATCTATCTGCATTTGCATAGCCAGGCAGCAGGTGCAAATGTAGGTACTGCCAGGGGGTCCGACTAACTGGTTAATCCACTAAAGAAATTGAATTATCAACTTTTAAATATAGGTTTTTGACATGAAATAAACTCATTAGTAGCTGAAGTCAGTTTCAACCCGAAAGCTAGTTATTTAGATTAAACTATTTGAAAAGCTTGGTTTAAAGGGATTCCTTTTAAAGAAATATTATTTAAAATACCAGAAATAGATGTGTTCCTGTGATAACTTATGATATTGGTTCATTTCCCCTGGAGGCTTAGTTAGTATCGATCTTAGCGAAAGCTGCTTTTGTTCTTTGTTCAAGTTCAGGGAGGAAAACCCAGTGGGGGAAACAAAGCGGCAACAAAGAGGGCTGAAAACCGAGAAATGGCGTTGCAAAAGCCGCCTTTTTTCCTGACTTTTTCCTGGTATCGGTGCCGGGGCTCTAACCCTTCTTCTTGGCTAAGTGAAGGAGAACTTGGAACGCGCGCGCACTTTTGCCGCATGTCGCTGGTTGTGTGTTTTTGGCCAAAACCCGTTTTGAGCCCAGTTAAGAGGAAGGAGGAGAGGAGAGAGAGAAAGGGTGTTGCCTGGCTTACCTCCAAGAGAAGTATCGATGCGGTGTGTCTTGTGTTGCAGCCAAAGATATGTCCGAGTGTCGAATTGTGTGTGTGTGTGATTTTTTAGAGGCAAAGTTCTGCTCTTATTTTTGGCGCGCTGCAAAGAATTTGATTTTATTTTTATTTATTTGTATTTTTGTGTGCTTTTTCGAGAAAGCGAAAGCAAATCGAACAACGCGCGTACGCCGCCGACACAGTAAAAGCGAAAGTTAAAAGTCAACGCGGCGACGCGTAGGAAACAACACGCTTAAAAATACTTCTAGGCTATATGTATCAGTATCTGATTATACATATGTTTATATATTCGAAGCGAACCGAACAGAACAGCACCGAGCACCAAGCACCGAGCACCGAGAACTGGGAACTGGGAACCGAGAGCAAAAACGGAACGGAGGAGCAGCATATGTACGAGCTACATATACATATAATTTTGTGGAGCATACAAAATTGTGCTGTTTCGATACGGATTCGGGTTTTCAAGTGTTAAGGCTTTTTAGGGTATTATTTGCTTTACTTTTTCTCTGCCTTATTTTCAGAATTTTCTGTCGAAATAACACTCAGTGGCGGCTTCCGCTGCGTAGGCCTGATGATCGCCTCATGAACTCGATGCGAGCGACGCGACGGACTAAAGATAACTAAGGGAAATCAGAATGTGTTGGCAGTATAAACCGCGCGGCAGAAAGCAGCAGCAGCACCAGCAGCAGCAGCAGCAGCGGCAACACACACACAGCGGCAGCAACAGCAACAGCCTGTCTGCAATAGTGAGCGTGTGTATCTGTGTGTTCTCCCTGCCGGACGGTATGTGTGCGTGTTCCCTGCTGGCTGGCTGGATAGAAGGCGCGTTCTGAATGGGATTCGTTCTTGATCTAATCCGAACTAATCCCGGAGATCTGATCGGTCCCAGAGAGCGCGCCAGTTGCGCCGGCAAGAGTGCTCTCAAAATGGCTTCATGGAACGCACCAATCCGTCGTATACGCAATGCGCGCCAGCAACTGGTGTTGGCACAGTGCTCTCAGCTCTCGCAGCTCTCGTGTTGACTCTACGTTTATTCTTCGAGGTTTTTTGTTTCGGTTTTGGGACCTGGGAGTGTTTCTTCGCCGGCTTCTTCGGTTCTCTCTGGCCTTTTTTCTTTTTTGGGACTTTTTCCAGGGAAAAGAAACCACACTTACTACACATAACAATGCACTGTAATTATAAATGGATAAAACAGATTTGTTACTTAAATTTGATAAGATTTCAAGGGAATTGGAGCTCAAAAAAGTTTTCAGTGAGCTTTAGTAAATGATTTTATTCAGTTCCGTTCTCCAAGAAAGTATTGCATTTGTATTGTCAAGTTTCTTTCGTTAATCTTGATAGAAAATACCACAGGGCTTAAGCTAGAAATTAATATAAAAACTATATTGTTTAACTAACAATTTATATTCAGTTTTTAGACAGTAAGTTTACGGTTTTAACATCTCGAAAAACTTAAAAAACTTATTTCTTGGCAAAAGATTCTTAAATTCCCAAATTTATTATGAAAAAATCAAATATTTTCTTATTTCGACTGCTATTTTAATTGCTGAGCCTAGGTTTTGTTGCCAGTGTACATACATATCGCTACATATCACACACTGTGAGTTCCCGTACAACCCAGAGGTGGATAACTCGTGTGTAAGTGTTTGCCCTCGTGCTGCGGACGCTCTGTGTGTGTGTGGGCCTTTTGGGCCTTTGGCTTTTTCCACTCTACAAAAGAGATAAACTGAGAAATGTGAATGGGGCCCATTCACAGACCGAGTTGAGGTATAGCCTGTCACAGAAAAAAGTCTTTGGGCCCATCAGCAGGTCTTTAGAAGAACAGGGAACAGGGAACACGGAATTATAGCACCTTTCGAAATTGTTTCCAGAAATTATGAAATTGTAGCAACGCTAGATCGTTAGATAAACCTGGGGAGAGGGACATAGATAGTCGTAATTAGCTAATCGCTGGCAAAACCGAAAGTCATGCGCTGGCTTGAATTCATTGGAAGGTTCATGAACCGCTAAAACTTATAAAAAAAAAAGAGTGCCAAGCACTTGAAGTGGGGATTATGCTTTTATCAGTCTGGCATTTATCCGGTTGCGGTGGCTCTTTATCATCGAGGGGAACCTCGAACTTTGGTCCCCAGCGACTTCCCTTCCGAGTGCAAAGCAGTCAGTATCCGAAATCTGGAATCCGAATTCCGCTTTCCGCTTTCCAGTTAGTTTTGCCCTATCGCATCGACCAATCATCGAACTGTGCGCTGACTTTGAGTTTTGATTGATAAGCCTACGCCTCCGACCGGTCCCCAGTTCCCCGAGAACCCCTTGCTGCAAGTGATAAGCCCCCGAAATTATATGGCCCTGGGTGGCACGTCATAAAAATAATATTAGATTAGACAAATTAAATTCTTTTTTTCAGCATTGGCGGCAGGCAGCAGGCGACAGGCGGCAGCCAGCCCAAGATCTTACCTAACCTGGCCCGGCCGGATTTAGTCAATAATCTAATCTCGCATTAATACGGCAGGGCATAAATAGTATGTACTTGGTGGCTAGGTGCAGTAAACACAGGCTTACATAATAGGTTTTCCCGTGTAGAGGTCCCATTTCCCAGTTCATTCAAAGCCCAGATCCCATTATCAATTTACGCAGCATCTGTGACGTTGCATTTGTTTTCTGCCAGCAGCATCTGAATCTCTATCTATGCAACGACTATCCTTATCACTGCAATGCCAGTTTTAGTCATGTGAGCATGGATCAGCACAAAATGCGTATTTCGAGCAAATTAAATGCATATATATAATCCCGCATCCCACACTGGCTCCCAAAGTTAAAGCAAATGCCAAAGTCATGAGTCATTCATGCAAAATTTGGATATCACAAAGAGGTAACAAGCCTTTAAGCGGTTGACGCATTTTTGTTTTTGAAAGTTTGACTTATCACATGTACATATTCGAAGGGGTTTTTTTGTAAGACCCCAGATATTAGCTTATATTTAAATTCGAATGCGATGTATTGCCACTAATCCCTATCCATATCCATATATTTCTAAATCATCATTTTTGAAATTCAGTTACACTTCAGGGCTACTATATTCGGCGCTATAGCCCGATAACGATAGTGTAAACTCGATTTAACAGCTCTATGTGCGTCAAGATAGCAACATAAGCGAAACATAGGGCGGTTAATTTAATTTTTGAACTAGGAAAGTTATCTGTGCCTCTAAATAGCGACAAGCTATGTCTTTAAAAACAATTTTAAATAGAAATTTAAAGACAATAATCTATATTGTCTAATTGTTTTAAAAATGCTCTCTTTCATAATTTGTTTAACATATATTCCTGGATTTTGGGAATAATAAAAACCTTTAAATTAAGAAATCAATAAATTGTTTCTATACCAACTCAGAAATTCCCTTAGAAGCTAAAGTTCTTTATGTTACCATGACAAATTATTTACCTCTGAAAATAAAACAAATCCCATCACGTCGTCCCTGACAATGACCCAGGCGGACGCCCTGGAGATCTAGTGTTCCTTGACCAAACAAGCTCTGGGAATCGATGTTCAGCACACCCTTCGGCTCAGTCTGGAAGTTCTCTAAATGGGAACACAAGCCCCACGTATTTTCTGAAATTTGTGAAGAAATAAAACTTAGTTGTTAATTCTTTAGTAACTTTTTACTTACTTTACGATCCACGATGGCGTTCCATTCGGTGGTCACGATGGAGAAGCCGATGCAGCACATCTCGTTGACGGACTGGCATGCCAGACTCAACCAGATGCGTAATATTGCCGATGCCCGGCGGGCAGATGCATTCGCGATCCGTAACTCATCCCGTTCACTGAGGAACGAGACGAGGATCGAGGGCGATTGGGCCAACTATGACACCAATGAGAGCCTAACTGATCGGTGAGTTGGAAGACGGGACGGGAAGTTTGGAGTCTCTATCCTGAGATTATTTTTCGAAACAGCATCTCTGAGCTCAATCGCTGGCGGGATATCCTTGAGAAGTCCTTTGAACGAATCGTGCGTGAGATCGATATGCTGCAGGAGGAGAAGGACGCCACGGAACGCGAGCTGGAGGCGCTGGCGGGTCCCATTTCGGTGATTGCAGAGTGCCTTACAATGCGCGACGGTCGCATGGGCTCGGAGATAACCTACGACGAAGCCGACACCGAGATCAAGAACGAGCTGGCCGTGCTGGAGAATAACCAGCGACTGCTGGCGGATCGCTGCCAGAAGGCATGGGAGAAGCTCTGCCGTTTGGAGGAGGTGCGCTTTAAAATTGGCCTGGAGGTCGAGAACAAGGTGGAGGCGGTGCAGTTGGACAAGTCGCAGTTGGCCCTCGATCGCAACTCGGCGAATATCTCCTATAAGCCGGATGCCACCAGGAACCCAAAGAAGTAAGTTATTTCCAAGCTCTCTCCAAGGTCCATTTCTTACTTCACTTCCATCGCTGTCTAGTTCCTGCTCCTACGAAGCCTGGCTGGAGAACGTCAAGAACATGAAGCTGCTGGCAGAGAACGAGTTGGCCGACACGTACGCCATCCGGGAGGCGTTGTTCGTCTGCCGCGAGAAGGCCCGCAACATGCTGCAGTCGCAACAGGATCGTGCGGAGCACACCATCCGCAAGCGGATCTTCGAGACTCAGCGGGCCAGAAACGAACTGGAGTGGCAGCAGCTCAAGATGAAGGAGGAAATGGAAAGGGCTGTATGCGAAATTCGTACCTCGGAGCAAGCGCTGCGTGACAAGACGGATGCCTTGAAGCTGGCCGAAACTCGCCTGGAGAACCGAGCTCAGCGCTCTGGCAATGAGCTGTGCTTGGATCAGGCCCACGACATGCTTTGCCTGGAAGTGGAGAAGCTGCGTGAAATCCGTCGCCGGCTGCTGGCCAAGATCGATGAGAGCAAGGCCAACTTCAATTTGCTAGAGGAACACGGCAAGCGCATCGACGCGGATTTGGAGAACAAGCAGCACGCCCTGATGACCGACATTCGGGCCCTGGACCTGCGAATGCGTCTGAAGGGCGGAGAGTTCGGCACCAAGGTGACCAATCCCTCGCAGACGGATAGGAACATCACGCTGACCCGTATGGAAAACGAAATCCCCAAGGATTAGATTACACTAGACACTTGTATTCGATGTATTCCCTGACTTTCATTCTCCGTTTCGCTTGTGCAAAATTTTTGAGTAAAAAATTTTCCTACGACTTTTTTGGTTTAAAACTAAAGTTTAACTGGCCAAGAAGGGGCCTGAAGTCCGTGCTCCACTCTATGCTGCTTATAGCCTCTTTTGTGGTCCTGGGAAAGTGTACGCCTTGGCGCACAAACATGTCCCATTGGACAAACTCGCCAGGCGTGACGGACTCACTGGGGCCAGTGCTCACTATGGATCTGGGACTGCCATCGTCTGTTAACTGCCAGTCCACCCACAAGGCCACGCCATTGCAGCTACCGGGACTACAAAAGAGAGAGTATTAGAAGGTGTTTTGTATTTTATAGTAATTTAAGGACTCACTGCTTCAGCTCAATGCTGCCATTCAGGTGGAGCTCCTCACTGAAATTGGCAAAGTCCACGCCGAGCACTTGCTGGGGCGTGGCCAGGGCTCGACAGGGATACTCCCACAATGGCTGGGCCTCAACCAGGGAAACTGCCTGCTCAGCGGATCTCTAAAACAAATAATTACATAAAAAACTCCCTCACAAATCCCACCTTATGCAGGACTCACCTCCACCATTTCGTCGAACAGACGCAGATCAAAGCCCTCACAGCTGCCTATGGGCGCTCGAATCTTGTGCAGATCCAGGAACTCCACCGGCAAGGCATAGATCCTGGCCGAGCAGGGCGAAATCCTTACCTCGGACGACAGCTTGTCCTTAATTTTCAGCAGCAAGGAGCCAAAGTAGAAGTTGTCCCACGGCAGGATGGCATTAAGGAAGTATGGCTCCGCGAAGATGTGCGTGAGGCTGGCCAACTGTGACGCCTCTAGTTCCTCCAGCTTATCCACAAACTGCACGTTCTTCAGCTCGTTGTGCTGCACGATGGACTCCAGCAGGCGGCGCGAGAAGCGATGCGGTTCGTGGAGCTGCACAGAGGCAGCTCCCAGAGCAGAGCTTGCGAGGCCCAGCAGGCAGCCGTTGCCGAGGACCAGCACACGGGACTTGTCCGCCTCCAGGCTCTCCTCCAGGTAGCGCAAGTAGCGTTTGTTGCGCGGCGATTGATTCATCTGGCCGATCCGGCTGCGAGAGTACGTCATGTGCAGGTCACAAGAGCACGTGTGCCGGCGCACTGCCTTGGTGGGTTTTTCCTCGCGCGCATCGAACCACAGAGAGTACTCGTCATGATGGCAGCTCAGGTGGAAGGCCTGGCCCGCCTCGAGCAGCTGTAGCGGCTTGGGTATGTAATAGATGGCTTGCATCCAGTGATCCCGCCAAGGCACCACATTCGCCAGCGGCAGATCCTTCCCCTTGGAGGCCAGCTCCTTGATATCCGGATGCGCCCAGTAGGGAGCGCAGCTGAGTAGGATTTCGCCGCCGTCGTCTAGGTGAATATCCCACCAGTAGAAGACCACCTCGGCGGCTCCCGGCTGCTTGGACTGCAGCTGCAGCAGCTGCTCCCGCTGCTTCTCGCGCGGCGCCTTTCGCTGGAAGTCAAACTGAAAGATCTCCACGGGATCGGTGAGCGGACGGAAGCTGGACGGCGGCAGCTGCGACAACTGCACATCGTGCAGCGCTGCCTCTCCCTGGCAGGCCTTCAGCTGCTCTGGCGCACGTAGCAGCGGATCTCCGTCCAAGTTGGGCAGTGTCTTCAGGCTATTCCACTGGGCTGCCAGCGGGGTCTGTGCCACCTGGGCGTAGCAGCGGGCGCGGGCGGGAATGCAGAGCGCATCCTCGGTGAGCAGCTCGTCGTGGGCATGGTTATAGATGCTGATGGCTCCCTCGCCGATCAGCTCCGTGTCCAGCAGCTCAGCCACCAGCAGATTGGCCTTCCGCGGCATGTCCTCCCCTATAACGATCTCCGTGGACCGCTTCCGAATAAGCCGCACCTTGTCGCCGGCACCGTTCGCCGCCAGAATTTTCGCCGCACAATTTGCCATTGGCAGAAAGGCCTCGCAGGCGGTCACTGTGTCCGCTCCCGCCTCCAGGGCCATCATGGAGAGTATCCCGGTGCCGGTGCCAATGTCCAGGACGTGCACTGACCTCCCAGCGGACCGCATTTCCTCGATAGTCTTCCGTAGCGCCGCAAAGTACTTCTGGTTGCGCTCCCAGTCGTGCAGCATGTCTCCGAATCCGGCGTTAGCTACCTCCTGGTGGTAGTCGTAGTCATCCTCCCGCTCCTGCCATGTATTCTCGCCGGTTATGGGGTTTATTACTTGCGAGAAGCAGGACATTTTGCGCAAAAAACGTGATTTAAATAAATTTCTTAACATCAGGAATATATCAAACTATCGATATATCGATATTTTTCTTCTTTAAAAATATTATCATAATTTAGCTATTTCACAATATCTGGATTTGTGTTGACCACAACAACAACATCTCATTTATAACAACAACAACAAATAAATAAATTTTAAAACATTTTGTAAAATATATTTGGAAAGTGTCGTAAGAATAAGAAACGCCATCAAGCGGCTACATTTTGAACTACAGCTCGTCGGCGAGGGGAAGGAGAGGGTAAGAGCGGGAATTCATATTCAAAAGGCATATTATTTATTTTCTTTTGTTTTTGTAAACGAGTTGTTTCTGTAAAAGAGATGTTGTTGTTGTTGTAAGTAGGCACAAATCCAGACTTCAAGCTGGCCGTTTTCAGTACAAATTCGTAAATTCTGGGATTTCAGATACCAGGCGCACAGAAACAGCAAGCAGATGATCGGAGCCCAGCAGCAAGTGACTTGCGATCAGCTGTTTGCCATTTATGCAGTCTGCTTTTAACGGTACTTGCAAAGTTTTATTAATGGCCGCCCTTTGTTTACATTTGCATTGACCAATCAGAAGGCTTCTTTGCTTTCCCCTCATTCAGGCACCGTTACTTCATGAAGTAAAAGCTGCATTAGAGATGCTCATCTAGCTATATTGCAGTATAACAGTTTATAACAGCTTTCAGTCGCTTGCTACTGTCTTCTGTGCGCCTGGTATCTGAAATCCCAGAATTTACGAATTTGTACTGAAAATGGCCAAATTGAAGAAGTCTTGATTTGTGCCTACAACTACAACAACATCTCTTACAACAAAATTAACAAAAATATTTTGACAGCAACAATTTGCAAAAAAACCTTAATTTCATATGTTCATATGTTTTTATACCCTTCCAGGGTATTATAGTTTCAGTCAGAAGTTTGCAACGCAGTGAAGGAGACATCTCCGACCCTATAAAGTATATATATTATTGATCAGCATCAACAGCCGAGTCGATCTAGCCATGTCCGTCTGTCCGTCTGTTTGTCCGTTTCTACGCAAACTAGTCCCTCAGTTTTAAAGCGGCGACGACTATATCCTGCAGCTGTTATAGGAACATATTTTCATTAAATTTGAGATTTGGCCACTTAATATTATTTCAGAATTTAAGTTTTAATTTCATAAAAATCGGCCGACTATATCCTATAGCTGCCATAAGAACAATCAGGAAAATAATAGAAAAAATCCTAACTACGATGTTTGTCAATATATAAATATTTAAAAATTTAAATATTTAAATATTTAATTTTTTATTAAATTATCGTTATTTATTGCCATGAAAATCGCTTATAACTAAGCCAAAAATGCATTAATTTTCAATCGGAAAACAGTTTTGTGCTAGTTTTTATTAGCTTATGAAATCTGTATCTTAAGTTTTCCATTTTTTTTAAATTTCATTTTTTTTTATTTTTGACAATTTTTATGATGTTACCCCTTATAAAATTTTGAAAATTTTGAAAAAATTTTGTTCCTTTTTTTCTTAGCTAAATAGAATCTCCTTTTGATGCTGATTAATAATATATATGATTTATGGTGTCGGAAATGACTACTTCACTTAATTTTAAGCTTCTGAAAACCATTTAAATTTTTAAAAAAATGTATTAAAAATAATATATTTTAAATATTTAATTTTTTATTAAATTATCGTTATTTATTGCCATGAAAATCGCTCATAGCTAAGCCAAAAATGCATTAATTTTCAATCGGAAAACAGTTTTGTGCTAGTTTTTATTAGCCTTTAAAATCTGTATCTTAGGTTTTCCATTTTTTTTAAATTTCATATTTTTTTTATTTTTGACAATTTTTATGATGTTACCCCTTATAAAATTTTGAAAATTTTGAAAAAATTTGGTTCCTTTTTTTCTTAGCTAAATAGAATCTCCTTTTGATGCTGATTAATAATATATATGATTTATGGGGTCGGAAATGACTACTTCACTTAATTTTAAGCTTCTGAAAACCATTTAAATTCCAAAAAATGTATTAAAAATAATATATTTTAAATATTTAATTTTTTATTAAATTATCGTTATTTATTGCCATGAAAATCGCTCATAGCTAAGCCAAAAATGCATTAATTTTCAATCGGAAAACAGTTTTGTGCTAGTTTTTATTAGCCTTTAAAATCTGTATCTTAGGTTTTCCATTTTTTTTAAATTTCATATTTTTTTTATTTTTGACAATTTTTATGATGTTACCCCTTATAAAATTTTGAAAATTTTGAAAAAA